>PVKM010000371.1:0-39497 GCA_004027735.1 Carollia perspicillata
GCATAGACGGTGGGGAGAAAATAGACAGGGAGAGGGCAAGAGTAGTGTGGGAAATGTAGAAGCTAAAGAACTTATGATACATGGACATGAACTAAAGAGGGGGAGTGTGGGTGGGAGGGGGTTGGCAGGGTGGAGGGGAATGAAGGGGGAAATGGGAGAACTGTAATGGCATAATCAATAAAAAAGTTAAAAAAAAAACAAAACGAAAACCCTCAGCAAAAAACCAGAACAGTAACAGAATCATAGCTAGGGGATCATCTGGAGGGTTATCAATTGGGAGGGGGCAGAGAAAGCACGATGGAAAGGGTGCAGGGATTAAGAAACATAATTGTTAAGGAAAAAATAGACAAGAAGATGTTAGAATAGTACAGGAAATGTAGTAGCCAAAGAACTTATATGTATGACCCATGGACATGAACTAAGGGGGAGGGAATTGCTGGAGGGAAGGGGGGTTACTGGGCGGAGTGGGGCAAAAGGGGAAAAACTGGTAGAACTGTAACAGCATAATCAATAAAATATACTTAAAAATAATTAAGCTCTTTACAGGAACTAAGATGTACTTGTAAGTTCATACTAGAGACTTAACATCTGGCTCTTCCTATGACTGGAGAAGGTAATATGGACTATAAATGACAGCTCCAGTATGAGTTATAACCTGAGAATTACTTTCATTCAAAAAATTAAACAATTCAATTTTACTACATAGAATAATGAATTTTGAGAGAGTTCACTGAATCTATAGAACAGCTAGTCATGAGTGTTCTAAAAGTAATTTTAAGAGACAGACATACCTTGCGTAGCCTAGGTTTGCTGGGGCAAATTTGATAGTTGTTTCAAAGAAATCATATTCCAGGTAAATGTTGGGATCAATATCTAAATCAAACTCCAAATTACAGCCTCCAGGGATAGGATCTGGATGAAAAATAAGAAAGTCACTCAACACAGAATTTTCATATATGCAAATTATACTGAGAAAACTGAACTCTATTTTATAAGAAATTTACATATAGAAGTTAATTACGGAACTTCTAGTTTTGTACAACCTAATGAACTGAGGTTAAGGGCTCTAGAACAGGAGTCAGTAAATCTTTTCTCCCTAAAGGGTCAGACAGTGCCTATTTTAAGCTTCACGGGCCTGATGGTTTCTGTGGCAACTACTCAACTCTACCCTCATAGCATGAGAACGGCCATAGACAACACATAAGTACATAGGCATGACTGCACTCCAGTAAGACTTTACATACAAACAGTCAGTGAGCTGGTCTGGCTAAGTCTGTGGTTTGCCAAATTCTACCCTGGAGTTGAAATGGTCAGAAGGGACAAGATTATTAAGCTGAGATCCAAGAATGGGTTTCAGGGCCTCCATGAATGCCCTGAAATTGCATGTTGAATGTCTGCACTTCCTAGGGAGATATGTTTTTATTAGATTTTGGGGTCTATGACCCCACAAAAGAGAGCACAAGAACCCAGGAATGGAAGGGAAAAAAAAAACACTACCAAAGAAAAAGGGATTCCTGAGAAATGGAGAAGGGGGTGTCCATTTCTTACATGCTTCTTTCAACAGGGACACAGTGTCATCCTCAGCTCTAGAAAGGTCTTGGTGTATATACGAAAGAGTAAAAGATATCAAAAGACCTCCAAAACCATGTATCAATACAGTATTTGAATGCTTAATTAAACACAAAATAAATGTTGGGTATTTCATTTTATTAATAATATGGCTAAAACAGCTCTTCTTACTAGAAATCCTATTCATGAACTTTAAGACAAAACTTAAGTCAGTCATTTGAGATGAGCTCAACTCCATACCAAGATCTGTATATAGTGGACTCGAGTGGAGAGACTGAGATAAGACGGAACACGAGGTAAACCAAGTCAAGGACTGATAAGATCTCAACTACATACACTCAACTAATCATTTCCACAGTTAGGTCCTACTTTCCTTAAACTAAGGAATTCTGGTGGTTGACTCTGTGCAAGATTTGGAATGGAGATACCCCGTGCACCTGTTTTAACATGGTGTGGGTTTTTCCTCAAAATTCTGTGATCTTCCATAATTTCCTTTCACTACATTCATGAGTATTTACCATGGGGGAGAAAAGGATATGCACTTTAACTGAAGTTCTGTTGTACGTCATTTTTCTGTGTACGCTGTCCTTCATGGAGGCTTGAAGTCCATAGTTTTTGATCAGGTAGTTACCCTTTCGTTACAGATAATATTGTCTTTCTTCGATTCTGGTCACCTTTGGGATTCTTCTTCCTTCACTGGCTACTGCTCCCTCTCCTCGTTACCATCAAACTTTCAGGGTAGTCTAAATTTCCTCGCCTCATCTTAACTCTCAATCAATGTAACCTAGTTCTCATCCCCACTGAGGCACTAAAATGACTCCTTAAATGCCACCACTGACTGCACTTTGAAATGGACACTGTTAGTCACTCCTTCTGACCTCTCTGCAATGTACTATTTACCACTCCTTATTTCAGGCAAAACCTCCTGGCTCTTCTCTTACTTTCCTAACTACTCCTTGGCCTTATGCTTATTCCTTGGTAGGTAGCATCGCCCAGAAACAGTGCCTGGCATGTGGGAGACACTATGAAACACCCACTATTTGCCATTCTCCAAGTACTCCATTTTTCTTTAGGGCCTTCCTCTGCCTAGAATAACCATCTCAAGTGTTCAGGACTACGTCTTGTCTTTTTGTTACTACTTCTCCAAGCTCTCCTTAAATGTTTTTTGAATGAATAAATGTGTTCTAGTCCCTACCTAGGCTTTCAATCATCATGCTAATTCTCTGGCTCCCTTGCTACTAAAAACTTCCTGATGAAAAAAATAAAAAATAAATAAAACAAAACCTTCCTCATAAGCTGTACTATGTTTGCAATAAACACTTTTAATAAGATTACAGTTTTCCCTAAATTTTCATGAACAAGTCCCATATTCTGGACAGCAATGGGAGTCAAAGACAAAGGTTACCTCTTTCTGAGTAGGAGAGTGGGATGGCCACATTTTGGACAGGTTCAGCATCTAAAGCCTCCATATACCAAAAGCACATACTCTGCTCTGGTCTAAGAATGAAAACCAGTCCTTTGTCAGTGCCTGTTGCCGAGGTACTGGGAAGGAAAGTCTGCAAAAGGGAGAAAAGAGTCCTCATGAATAGGGAGCTGAGCAAAGTATATAAATTCCAGAGCTGGTCTAGAATGCGTGTCCTATTCCAAATTTTCTCAAAGCAAAAAGGAATAAAAACAGACCTTCTTTAGATAATTAAATAATTTTTTCACCTCTATGTGAATGTGCCCACACAGACATATGAAAGAACTGTTGAAAATACATGTTGTTTGATCAGATGCAGTAAAATTTCCAAGCTTTTCAGTTCCCCAAATTAAGACTTAGTATGTCAGGCACTAAGACTACTGTTGAAACGAAAAGGATTCCATAATAAGTCTGATGTTCTTTATTCAAGGGAAAACACCCCATGCACTGGGGGAGTGCAATGCCTCATAAGCTGTGGAGTACTGTTCCTGAGGGATTCGGGGCAAGAGTGAGCTTCACAGAACTTCAAAAACAGCAATACAGAAACAGGGCATAATGGGGTAGGAGGTCAGGAAGTTCTCAGAACACTAGCAGGTCCTATTTTTAGCTAAAACTGAGCGGGAGGATTGTGACTGACATGTTACGTTTCCTTGACAGGTTTTCCTGTAAGTGCAGACTGCCTTGCAGATTGCGTTTTCCATACGTGACAGATGGGTTTCAATTTGACTAGCATAAGGGAGAATGACCCAAATACTAATTGTCAAATTATAAGGCAAACAGTTCCAACGATCCAACCACGATGACCCAAAAACTCCAAAGGGCCACAGTCATCAGGAAGGGCACAGGAAACAGAAACAGTTCTCTTCGCTCAGGCCACTCACTGCTAGAGCTACGTGCAGTCCTGCTTATCATCCCCATAGTACGGACACAGTGAGTACTGAAGGAAAGCAGCACAATGAAGAAACATTATAATTAAAGATAACTAAGACTCCTCCTGCATGAAAATTGAGGCCCAAGGTGTTGATCATCCAAGTCTTTTGTCACATTAGTTATGCTGACATCTCTTTATTCAAGCTCTGTTTCCTCAGAGGTAAAAACAGGCATTGTAACTACTTTGTTGAGGTGCTGTGAGAATTAAATTAATTATATGGCAAACCAGACACCAGGGTTTCTAACTAGAAGCCCCAGAGGCCCAGAGAGTTTCCAGAGGTCCCCATGAAATCAATCAGATACAGATGTATCTACGCATTTTGCCAGAGAGAGTCCATAGACTTGCAGCCGATTCAAAGTCTATGGCCCCAGGAGCTAAGAACCACCAGCCTAGTACATGTAGGTATGCAGTAAATATAAATGCTTTTTTTCTCTACCCTTTCTCTTCCTTTAAATGTCTGTGCTGTCATGTTCTTAAGAAGGAAATTATGTATGTGCCATTTTATTATGTCTCCTATGTAAGGGCCTGAGTAGGAAGTTTCCTTTTGAATATAGTCCCAGGAAAAAACTTGGCTTCCCCCGAGTAAGTGGCATGGTTTTCCTCTAAGAAAGTTAAGAAATATAACATTTTTTTATTTCTATATGGGTCACAGACACTGTTATCTCTTGCAATTAACAATTTATTCCTTCCTGTTTTCCTTGATTGAATACTTCCATTTCTCATCTATTAAAGTACCACACAATGCACACACTTTCAAACCCTTTATGACAGGAGCAGTACATCCTAATTAAAAAAAAATACAGAATAGTTTGGAAGATAATATGACCAATGCCTATGAAATATATATGAATTAGACTAAGAGAGCTTTGTTTAGCAAATTCCAGACAATTATTAAAGGATAGGCTTAGGACAAATAAAAAGAAACACAACATCATACAGAGTGGAATTTATTTGTCTAATGGGTCATATAGGCCAAATAGAAATAGATTCATAAAAGAATAAAATAAATGGCAGATCTTTAATAACTTAGGCTAATCCAAGGCATGTGAAAATGTCCCAGATCTGAAGTTGAGGTTAGGGGGTTAGTGATGACTTCTGTACGAGTTCTACATGAGGCCAGAGCCCCCACCAGACAAGATGAAGTCCGTGTCAGGATTCTTCTGTTTCCATGAGATGCCAAAGAATAAAGTTGACCCTAAAGGGTCTTATTAAATGTACAGGTCTTAGTAAACTTCACAATGAATCACTAAACAAAAATGAAAACTCATTAAAATGTATTCTCAGATAAAAATCATTCAGGACCCAGTAAAGTAATAAAAAGAAAAAGTGGGAAAGCATGAGAAAAACTCTAACTACATTCAGGCAGGAAACATTTGGCACAGCTCGTCCCCCCACCCCAACCCCGCCCTGCACGCAGCACTCCATCACCTCCCCTTTATGCCACGTCACCGCAATCAGATAAGGCCTGAGACACTCACCACTCAGACAGTCTAAACCATTAACTTAAAAGAAACCAAACTTAATGTTTTAAAAAATGTAAGATATAGAGTTAAACAGAAAGAGGCATCAAATTCTAATGCTTATACTAAAATGCACGGCCCCCAAACATGGAAAAGTTTGTACAGAAATAATCCTCTGCACTTACCTTGGAAAAAGAAATCGTTGTATTCTGATGCTGTGAATGTATTTGGAAAATAAGAAAAGTCACATTGCTGGAAATATTACGCAAAATAGCTTCCTCTGGAAAGGGCCTGCTGAGCTTGAAGTACCTAAATTTCCCCACAGAAAACTCAGTAATACCTAAAATGAGAGAAATGTTTCATTGTAATACATGCACAGCTAATATCAATTTGTAGAAATCATGTATGTGCACATGCACACTACTAATTTAATGATCAGAAAGAAAAAGCAGTTGAGATAAATATTACTACTGCCCCTATTTCACTGATGAGGACGATCTTAAAGAGGGGAAGCAGCCCACCAGGGTGAACCGGCTAGTGAGTGGTAGGACTAAGAACTAAATGGTGAAAAGGTATTTCGAAAGATGCAACCAATACTGAAAGTGGCTGCGGATGTTCAAGGTACCTGGCTCCCAGAGCGGAGAAAAACTCCCTGTCTGGTAGCAACTCTAACAATTCTATTCTGAACAGAGCCCCTGACTTGAAGGACTAACAGCCATGAGGAGCTACCGCTAACAATTGTGCATGCGCTGGAATGAAAGAACAGTACGATCTAATGAATTCTGAAGTTATCCTGGAGACACAGAGCTGGCTTCAATTTTATCCCACCATTTACTAGGTGTGACCTTAGGCAAGTTTCTTAACTCCCTTGAACCTCAATTTCTTCATCTGTCAAACGGGACTGTATTACCTAGCTTGCAAAAGAAGGTGCCATCAACATTGGCAAAAATGTCATTTGAATGCTCATGTCAGATACTTCACATATAGTCATGAACCACAGGTATTCTGGAAAAAAAGAGCTTTTTGTTAGTTTAAGGATCAAGTTCAGAGTCCACATAAAAGAGAAGTTATAACAATGGTGTTCCAGCACCTCATCTAGGCCCTTCCCATCTGTGTACCTGCCTCCCCTTCTGGTTGTGTTGAACTCACTCACTCTGTCCCTGGTTCTCTGTGTGTCTGTTTTTTTAAAGATTTTATTTACTTATTTTTTGAGAGAGGGGAAGGGAGGGAGAAAGGGAGGGAGAAAGGGAGGGAGAAAGAGAGGGAGAAAGAGAGGGAGAGAAATATCTGTGTCAGTCGGTTGCCTCTCATATGCCCCTAGCTGGGACCTGGCCTACAACTGGGCATGTGCCCTCATTGGGAATCAAACAGGCAACCTTCCTGTTCACAGTCCACTGAGCCACACCAGCCAGGGCCTCTATGTGTCTTTGTCCTAGCTGTACATTAGTTCCTTCTTTGTCCAACCTAATTCTCAAATAACCCACTAAGTAGGTAAACTGGGGTGAAGATAAATCACAAGCAAGAAATATTTGGAGAACCAAACTGTTCACTGCTTTAAAAGACAGTCAGGAAAAACAGAATGAGGATACTAAAATACATTATTAAAACAACCAGTAACTTAAAATTAGTAGGGGTATTAAATACAGATATCCCTGGGAATATATTTTAAGTAATTTCTCTTTTCTTCACACAGTTCACTGTTTATAAAATTTCTATAGTGATAGTGAGGTTTTCTTATCAGAAAGAACTACACAATTTGAAAAACATTCATGCTCTTTTTTTAAAGCTTCATGCCTGAAGGCACTCAAAAGATTCATTTTTCCACATGCATATGCAGGTTGACACAGAAACCTTTCCTGAAAATACACCAGTTTCCCTGCTGCCCTGCAATTCCATCTTTTGCATAAGTCAAGAAATCTTACGTGAGGGTGTGCGTCTGGACTCTTGTGTTCCATTGGTCTATTTGTGTAAGCTAACATTAATATTACGTCTCTTTTTCTGCCCCGAATTTGTTCTTCCTCTTCAAGACTGTCTTGACTATTTTTGGCCCTTTTTCACTTCTATATAAGTTTTAGAAAGTAGCTTCTCAAGTCACACACACACACACACACACAGATAAAAAAAATCCTGCTGGGACTCAGACTGGGATGGCACTAAATGTAGTAATTTAGGGAGAAATGATATCTTTATAATAGAATTTTCTAACCTATGAATTTGAGATATCCTTCTATTTACTGTTTCTCAATTATCTCAAGAATGTTGTATAGTTTTTTCTGCAGTGCCTCTACATATCCCATTATAATTAGCCCTAAATATTTAATGTTTCTGGATGCTACTGTAAATTTACCTTTTCTTTTATTTTTAATATTTTAAAATATGTTTATTGATTTTAGAGAGAGAGGAAGAAAAAGAGAAACATTGATGTGAGAGAGGAACACTGATTGTTTGCCTTCTGTATACACCCCAACAGTGGCTTGAACCCACAGCCTGGGTACGTGCCTTGACTGGAAGTCAAACCCCCGACCTTTTGGTGTACAGGATGATACTCCAACCAACTGAGCCACACTGGCCAGACAACTTACTTTTTCTTTTAAATGTGAGTTTCTAGTTATCTATTCACCAACATGCCTTGTTAAAAAGTTCTCCAGCTGATTTCTATCATTCAGCCAGGGTTGAGAATACCTAATTCAACACTTGATGAGTTAGGGAAGTTTAAGTAATTTTTTCCCCCATTCTGTTATCTTTAACCTAACTTCTCTGTGAAAATCCTTTGGCAGTGTTACCTCTGCATAGTCTGAGAGCCATCACATATTTTTTAAAGATTTTGTTTATTTATTTTTAGAGAGGCAGGGAGGGAGAAAGAGAGGGAGAGAATTCAATATATGGTTGCCTCTCATGTACCCACATTGGGGACCTAGCCTGCAACCTAGGCATGTACCCTGACTGGGAGTCGAACCAGCAACCCTTTGGTTCACAGACTGGCATTCAATCCGCTGAGCCACACCAGCCAGGGCCATTTCACAATTTTTATAGAAGGTTGCATATTAACAAAATCAGTTACGGTTTGACTCCTAGCTATACAGGGCTTTGTCATGTTTGACATTCCAAAACCTAGTGCACTACTGGTTGCCTAGCTGGCACGAGTAAATGTTGAGTAAATGACAATTCAATTTTGTGACCTCAGGGAAGTAATTTCTTTTCTCAGGGCCTGAGTTCCCTCGTGGTACAATAAAATGGAGGTAACTGTGCTACATATATCCCTTGACTGCTGAAAGTATCAAAGAAATGGGAAAATTTTTGTAAACTGTCCAATACCACCCAATAAAATAGTATTAACCTCCATTAGCTTTCCAGTGTTTCAAAGGCTCATCTTATGTAAAAAAAAAAGACATTCAGTATGGTCCTACAAATGAACTAGTGGGAAGAAGAGAACCAACAGGTGTAAGTGCTCAGCACATCCATCATAAGCATCAGGTTGAGAAGGAGACTTCCTTAGAGAGACAAGGAAAGATACTGAAAGTCAAGATTAACAGTACAGTCTAGCAGAATCTGCATTTAATTTCTACTCACAAAAGCATGCATGGCAAATAAAGGCATACAACCAAAATATATCCTGTAGAAGTCAAGAGGAACCTCATTCACCTCTAAGCCATCTGGGAAGGGATCCATCAGAAACACGTTATGAGGCATAATTAGATCTTCCGACTTAGGGAGTGGGAGGAAAACTGCATCAGGAGATATTACGGAGCAGACGGCTAACATGGAGACAAAGCCTTTATACTGTATCTCTCCTCTAGAAAGCAGTGCCTCTGTTTCTTTGGTAAAAATATTTTTTGCCATCTGATCCATAACAGGAGAGACTCTTTTCTATTTTTCATACTCTTCCTCATTGCTACCCAGTCAATTTTTCTCCCCAACTACCCAATCCCTTTTCTTTCCCCATCAAATCCTAAACGTGCAAACTTAAATTTTTCAACTCTTCCTTTTTACCATTTTACCAAAATTTACCTCCATTGTTTGTGTTTTCACGCCAACAACCAAATTCTAGGAGAGATCTGTGAAAGTTGAGTCTTCATAATTCTCTCCAGAGGAAATATTAAAAATAGAAGCAGTTCATTTAGCTACTGGAACTGGTTAGCATTCAATTGCCCCTCCCAATTGCTCATTCATATCTTATGCAGTTTCACTAGCCCTAAAAGCTGAAAGGCAACACAAAAGTGTACATACCACCTTTCACATACTTTCAAGAAAAAAAGGATCACTAGCAACTAACTACGCAAATGGCCCGCTCCCTTACTTACAGCACTATCAATAGCACAAGTATTAGAAGGTTCAAATGACATTCTGCACAACTCCAACTGCTATGTAACTTCATGTGAGTTAATGTTAATGGATTTGAAACAAACAATAACAAAAGATGTCAAAGGCAGCAGAGAACTGGAACTTCAAGGCAAGGGTACACTGTTTAAATGTGTGTCACTCCTTTTCTGCCCTGCTGGTCACAGAAAGCATCTTCTTCATTCTAGGAACTCCCCGTCTACCCCCTTCAAAGATTCATTTGGCTTTTAAGCCACTACTAAAGCGGTGTAAGTGAGCTTGTCCTGGTAAAGATGGGTAGGTCCTCCTAAATTACAGCAGCTGCTTAATTTATTCAGTTTGCCTACTTATCAGAATTCACAAACAGAAATCTAGCCACTTTCCAGCAGGAGAATACAAGTCTTGAACTGAACTAAGTCTGTCTTAATTTCTATACTGATTTTTATCCGACAAATGTGGAGAACATCAGCTTTATCATCACTCAGCAGTCAAGTTCCCACATGTTCTTCTGCACAAAGCAACAACACTCATGCAAGGCAAAAAGAATAACATGGTAGATGAAATATCAGGGCTGAAGTCAGAGAAAAGAGGCAAGAAACAGCATCTGAAAAAATATTACCCTCTCAAATGCTCACATTTCTCAACTTTTGTATAAAAAATACTAACACACAGACCTAGAGATGAAAAATTCTGAGTCGCAGCCCTCCTGACTCAGGGTCCAGCCTGGATCAACTACAAACTCAATCTCTCTAATTCTTCACCTGTTAAAATGGAGGAGCATCATCTCTTCTACCTCCATCATAAGGTTATTGAGAGAAATGAGAACTCACAGAAGAACTGAGTGTAAAACACCATACTAAGTTAAATATTGGGGGCAGCTTTGATAACCCACTGGAAGGACCATGAAATTGGCAGCGAGACTTAATGGAGTTCAAACGCTGCCTGTGCCCCTGTTAGCTGTTTGCTTGGGTAGTGAGCATCATCACCTTGGGCCTGGGCTTCAACCTCTGCCACGTGGGGATTAAATAACAGTTCCATGAACAACACCTGACACGTTCTGCACTGCAATGAATGTTACTGCCCTATGAAAAAAAAAGGCTATTTTTTAAAAGATTTTATTTATTTACCTTTAGAGGGGAAGGGAAGGAAAGAAGAGAAATATTAATGTATGGTTGCCTCTGGTGCATCCCCTGCTGGGAACTGGCCTGCAACCCAGGCATGTGCCCTGACTGGGAATCGAACCGCGATCTTTTGGTTCGCAGGCCCGCGCTCAATCCACTGAGCTTACACCAGCCAGGGCTGAGGCTGCTTTTTCTGTAAAAATACAACTTCCCTTTTCAGCGTTGGCCTTAAGTCCTATGAAAAGATTCCAGAACTCAATCTGCATAAGAGCTTTTCAAAGATACGTATTTAGGAACAAAATCACATTATTCAGAAAATACTATGTATCAGAACCATAACTAGTCTCTTAAGCTCAAAACAAAACTAAGAATGTGCTTAACCTCAAGGGAAAAGCACATGATGATCAGCCCGGCACAATTAGTGCTTTTCACAATTTATATATTAACAAGCCACGCATTACGGCTAAAGCCCATCATTCGCCAAGCACATGACCTACAATCTAAAGCCCAATCTGAGCTCACTTTTCCTCTCAAACTCTGTCGAGTTTACCAACTAGAAAAGCATCTAGATTTTGGAGTGTAAAAACCTGCTGCAGTCGGGAGGACCGTCAATCGTAAAGCCCTCGCTTTTGCACCAAGCCTTACAGTCCACAGGCTCAGATACGCCCCTTGGGATCAAAGAGGTGCTTTCAAGTGTTAAATCAAACCCACGAACATGGCTGTTCCCTAAGGGAAAGAGAGTTACGTATTTCTTCCCATTTCCACAGCCTAAATTAGGAGGCCTCCTTAGCAAAGGGGATTGCCTTTTGCAGGAAAGGACTCTGATCCGTTCCTGCTGGCTCTGAACTCTGAACCTCTCCCGCTAGGTGGATAAAACCTGAGGTGGATTTCGACCGTGCAAGAAATGCAAAAGCAACTTGGGTTGCAGAAACGGGGCCACCCCGACCTTACCCACGCTGGAGTTCCAGACGGTCTCGGCTCCACCAGCCACCCAGGGTTGCGACGCCAGCGCCGCCAGCGCCATCAGCCGAAGGAGCCCCATAGCGGCCCCGGCTCTGCGGAGCCCACGTCGGGATCGGACAGCGGCGCGCTCGGGGCCGCGCAGCCTCGCCCTCGCTACCTCGGGGCGCTCACGCTCGGCGCCATCACCCGCCAAGGGCTCGCGCCGCGCACCAGCCAGGTCCGCCAGGCTGGCCAGCAACCTCTGCCGCACTCCCCGCCGCACCTACGGAGGTTTCTCTCTCTCCACAACTACCGCCTGCTGCCCCGCCCCTTTTACGTCACCGCCTTGCGGCCAACACGGGGACTGACCAAGCGGCGTCTCCGTGCGGCGCGCGCCCCCTCGCGGTGCTGGGTGGGCTCCGGGCAGGCGGTGTCCCGGCGTCCCCGCGCCGAGCTCGGAGGAGACTCAGGAAGTTTTATGGTGTAACCTGTACTTCTCCCTTTTTTATCTTTCCCATTTACGAAAGCCACCGTTAAAGTAAAAATAACGCTGTTGCGGCCTGAATTTTTAGACTCGCTGTTCCTGAGTTTAACGGTCCGTTGCAAAAAGGAGGAATCTGGTGCTCAAGACGCGAGAATAACGGTTTCCCCTGCAACAATTGGCGTCCGGGCGCAGGCGTGGTGTTAGCGTGGGAACGCAGGGGTAATGCTGTTTCCGTCTGGTCGCTGCGCTGGGGTGAGCACTACGTTTATTTCTAGTTTTTAGGGTTTTTTTTTAAGATTTTACTTATTTATTTTTAGAGGGGAAGGAGAGAGGGAGAGAAATACCAATGTATGGTGGCTTCTCGTGCGTCCCCCGCTGGGAACTGTCCTGCAACCCCGGCATGTGCCCTGACTGGGAATCGAACCGTGATCGTTTGGCTCCCAGGCCCACGCTCAATCCACTGAGCTACGCCAGCCAGGGCTAGTTTTTAGTTTTTAAGATTTCGTTTTCTCTAAGCAAAATATCCTGGAAGACTCAAGACCTTACTCTAAACTTCCTCTCTCACTTCTCACTTCTGAGTATTGCTGTTTGAAGGACAGTAGCCAGTGCGACACATGGCCCTGTGAGAGGATTGTGGAATTAGACAAATGTTACTTGGGGAAGATTGCTTGGCTTTCCTTTTCCTACTCTTTAAATTTTTCATTTATATATTTTAATGAGGAGCTGCCTTGAAAACTACATACAGTATTCGGTTAATCTACTATTAAGCTAAAAATCTATGGCAATCACCATATGTTAACAGGCACAACTCTTCCTGTCCGATCCAAATGTTCACACCTTTGGTAGCGCCATCTATTCCTATAATGTTTATTCACCTTCCCATATGCCCCCCACCCTGTTCCTGTCACTCTCAGTAGAGGAAATATCAGGAAGATAACAGGGACAATTATGATAAGGGTAGCATTTGAATCAGTGATGGTTTATTCAATAAAGCATGTTCTCATATTGGAGAGGATTAAAATTCTCACACTGTCGAAATGCAATCCCAAAGTAATGAATAAAAACCATAACAGCTACAAGATGTTTATTTCTTTAATTAAAAAACAAACAACTGATCTAAGATTTTTTTTTAATTTTGAGAATTTGTTAGAAAAAAAATCCATTGGAATTTGGCACTGCCAAGCCGGAAGTGATTAGAAGGGCTCAGGGGAGGAACTTTGTAAACAAAAAAAGCAGAGAAGGAAACCATGATGGAAAAAATTGGTAGGTCTGGCTATTTAAACTGTTAAATTTGTGGCCCTGGCTGGTGTAGCTCAGTGGATTGAGCATGGGCCTGTGAACCAAAGAATTACAGTTCGATTCCCAGGCAGGGCACATGCCTGGGTTGTGGGCCAGTTCCCAGAGGGGGACGCACTAGAGGCAACCATACATTGATATTTTTCTCCTTCTCTCCTTCCCTTCCCCTCTAAAGATAAATAAATAAATAAATAAAATCTAAAAATAAATAAAGTGTTAAATTTGTGCAGGGTGGAGGGGAATGAAGGGAGGGGAATGGGACAACTGTAATGGCATAATCAATAAAATATATTTTTTTAAATGACATATTTCAAAGGATAGTTGTGAGGATTAATGAAATAATATATGATATGTGCTTAGTATTTCCTCAAAAAAAAAAAAAGTTAAATTTCATCCTGGCCTGTGTGGTTCAGTTGGCTGGAGCATCACCCTGTAACCGAAAGGTTGTGGATGGGATTCCCAGGAAAGGAACACACCTAGGTTGCAGGTTTGATCCCTGGTCCAGGTGAATACAGGAGACAACCAATAGATGCTTCTCTTTCCAATCCATGAGTCTCTTTCTACCTTCCTCTCTCTCTCAAAGCAATTAATAAAAAAATGTCCTTGGGTGAGGATAAATAAATAAATAAATTTCATGAAAGTTAAAAACCCTAAAAATATGAAAAATCAAGCTGATGACAAAAAAATAAAAATTTGCCAAGGGCACAAATAGGGAACTTCACACATACAAAAAAGGAAACCTAAGTGGCTAATAAAAACATGAAAAAGTTCAAACTCACTAGTAACAAAATATCAAATTAAGAAAGTAAGTTGTAAATATTCAAAAACAATAAGAACATTCAGTGTGGATGAAAGAGCTGAGAAGTAGGGTAAGATAACACTAGCTGGGAGTGTAACTTGAAACAGCTTTTTATGGCATAATTTACATCATAGCTTTGGTATAATTCTACTTTTAGATTTAAGTAGGTAATCTGTACAAAAGTTAGATAGATATGTGAAATTAGTGTAAAAAACTGTTCAAAATGTTATTTACAATACGAAAAGAAACTAAAACAACAGAAAGAAAAAAAAAGAAATGCCCAACAATAAGGTATTAAATAACCTGAGATACATGCATATAAAAAAATACTGTGTAGCCCTTCAAAAGTCATGTTTTTAAGG
Organism: Carollia perspicillata; assembly: GCA_004027735.1. NCBI lineage: Eukaryota > Metazoa > Chordata > Mammalia > Chiroptera > Phyllostomidae > Carollia > Carollia perspicillata. Next base: position 14,744 of record PVKM010000371.1, read on the forward strand.
GACATGATTCAGAAGTTTTTATGAAAAGGCAAGTTATAAAGCAATAAATATAGTATAAGCTTTCTTCTCTTTTAAATATGCATTTATGTTATATTCATAGAAAGCTTGAAAAGTATCAGAATCTTTAAAATTATAAAGGTGATTGGATTAAGAAACTTTATTTGCACATGTCTACACTTTGTGTAAATTTCCTTTGAACATTGCTTTTGAACAAGGAAATATAATTTTTGAGAAGATATGTATAGTTTTAAAGGTTTTCTCATACAAACATCAAGGACAGCAGTCCATTTTCCTGAGTATGATACATAATGCTTTCATGATACAGCTCCTATCCATCTGTCCAGTTTCTTGCTGCAACTAAACTCAAACTCTTCTATGCTGCACACTCAATTAATTTCAACTTCCTGAACTAACTTCATTCTCTCCTCTCCATACCTTTGCACTGTAGTTCCCCATGCCTGCAGAGGACAGCTGATGACAGATATGTCAATAATGATAAGAGGGTCTCATTATCTTGGTTCTGAAATACTGTGACAGCTTGTGAGGATGACTGGCTAAGGTCCCTGGCTCATATAAGACTTCCAGTGGAGACTGGAGCAAATGGACTCAGCAGCTTTGCAGATGACTTTGTTATTCCTATGAATTGGGAGGAAACACAAAAACTGGCATGATTCCCCAATCTTAAGATATACAGGGTCCTGCAGAAGTAATGCCTGCTTGAGTGTGGTTGGTAGGGCAATAATATGGGTGTAATGATTTATAGTTTTAATTTGAACATTTCACCTAAAATGTCTTTATGGTATGCTTTAGTGTGATATTGTTATGTTACAGAATTACATGTTTATGATTTTATAATAAAAGATTTTGTAATAAAAAAGAAGTGTTATTTGTGCCAGACCCTGTAGATAACTAGAGCCTTAAACTCTGCTTAAGGTTTAGAGAAGGAAGGAAGGAAGGGCAGGAGGAAAGAAAGAAGGAAGGAAGGCAGGCTCAAGACATCTTGATGGAGATGCTGGCAGGGATTCAGGAAAAAGGCAGGAAAAGACCTTTGTGAAACTTGCCCATTTAGTTAAAAGACCTTTGAAACTTGCCGTATCCACTCTCATGTCACCTTCCCTCTGTATTTTTAAACTCATGTTCTTCTTGTGGACAGCAACATATATTACTTTGACTGTTTTTATTAAATTCAATTAAATTCAACCTAGTCACTGTTATATGGAAGTTGTTATGCTAGGAAATTCATTCGGTCCAAAATATGTATTCAGAGGTTTCTATGTACCAGGCTAAAAGCTTAGAGCTAGGTATTGGATATGTGGAAACAATTAAAATATGTTACCTGCTCCTAAGTATCTCATGGTGCTGAGTGAATTTGAATAATGTATGAATAATTATACTTCAGTATGCTAAGTGCAATCAGTTGTGGTAAAAATTGGGAGCAATTAACTAGAGTTTCAGGAAAAGTTTTATAAAGAAGATACTTAAAATAAAGTTCGAGCCCTGGCTGTTGTGACTCAGTGGATTCAGTGCTGGCCTGAGAACCAAAAGATCACCAGTTCCCATTCCCAGTCTAGGGCACATGCCTGGGTTGCTGGGTTTCAGGCCAGGTCTTCAGTAGGGAGCATGCAAGAGGCAACCACACATTGATGTTTCTCTCCCTCTGTTATTTCCTCCCTACCCCTTTCTAAAAATAAATAAATAAATACATACATACATAAAATAAACTTTGAAAGCTGAGTAACCAATTAACAAAGGAACAAGATGGAGGTATCAATAGAAGTGTGGGCATTTCATATAAGGAAGAGAGAATTATATGTATTTTACATAGTGTGCATAGAAGTGTGAAACAGCAGAACATGTTTACTGAATTGCGAGGAGTCTAAGTAAATAAACAAAAAATAAAAGCAAACACTTATTTTTAGTATTTCAGCCAAGATGACAGTGAACCTGGAAAACCAGGCACAGATGGCTGGACATCAACCTGAGGTCTCTGTGGAGCTACTGAAAATCTATACAGAAGATAATGAATGACAGAACAAAAGCTGTGTCGTAACATAACTTGAAGTGGCTCCTCTACCCCAGGTACCCCAGTTCTCTTCGATCAGGTTACAAAACTTAGTGTTCTCCTTTATTGGGTTTCCTCATTCATCCTCCTGTATCCAACAAGTTACCAATCCATGTTAATTTTCTTTCAAAAATAGCCTATCTTCTCTTTTCAGGGTTGATGTATAGTCTAGGCCCAGCTCACTCTTAGATAACTGTAAAACCTTCCTAGTGAGTCTCTGGCTTATTGGTCTTTGCAAACGTAGCACTCATCACACTTCATGGCACATGGCAGGCATTCAATAAATAAGATACACTGTCAACCGGGAGTGGGAGGAGAACATCACGGATTACCCAAAATTACAGATAAAACAAATTAGAGTTACCACTCATTATTGCCATTATGGGGCAGGTGCTGAATTAGGTCCCAGAGGTATGTATATTATTTGGGAATAGTATATTATTTGGGAGGAGAAGCAGAAGTGGAGCTTCCCAGGTAGGTTTGGGGTAAATCCAACAAGCTAAATTCCCCATGAATAGTTTCCCTCACCTTCCTCCTATCCCAGTAGGTAATCAGGGATCATCTGACTGAGAGAGAGTACTGAGTCTGTTTCAAGTCCACAAACCCATCATTGGCTGTTTCCAGGCAGTTTTCTTTCCCTATCCCCAGGCTAACTTTTCTTAATACCAAGATCATACTATCACTCTTCACATCCAAACTCTCAACAGATCCTAACTCTACATCTAAACTGCACGGCTTATCTCTTACAAAACTGAACCTGCACTTCCTATCCATGTCCCTTATTTTCCAGTAACCTCCCTTTCAACTACACACTGTAAACCTCCACTCTCCTCTCTGCTAACCCTCACACATTTTTCTCACTGCCACACAAACAAGAGACGGTTATTAGCTGCCTACACTCCACATCTTACCTCTTTACTGCAAATGCTCATCCCACATCTTATCTCTTAACACATCTTATCTCTTAATACTTCTTATCTCTTAACTCCAAATGCTCTTCTCACCTTTGCCCATGGAGAACTTCATTCTCTGTCCACTTCCAACACAGGCGATGCCACTCAGTTTAGTACTTGTTTGTGTCAGCTTCCCCAGCACACCCACACTCACAATTAAAGCACGCACCCAGTCTTCACTTGGATAAAGACCTTCGTACCCAAAAGCAACAGGAGCATCTTTAATCCAGCCCTTCTGGATCGGTGATTTTTAGTTTGTATTTGTTGAGGTTAAAGTTGGTATCTTACTCCCAAGTATTCTTGAGTTGCTTGCTGTCTGTGTTTTGTGATCGAACTGGAAAGCAAAAGCAATGTAAAATAAATATTTAAATAGATGTGTGAAATGAATACATAGCCCTGACCCGTATGGCTCGGTCGGTTGAGCATCCTTCAGCACAGTGAAAGGTTGGTGGTTGGATTTCCAGTCAGGGCACATGCCTGGGTTGCAGGCTTCATCCGGGGATGGGGGACAAGAGGCAATTAATGGATGATTCTCTCACACATCGATGTTTCTCTCCTTCTCTTCCTCCCTCCCCTCTCTCTAAAAACAAGTAAAATCTTTTAAAAATGAATACATAAACGAGTAGTGGGCATTAACGTTTAAAAACTGCAGAACTTAATCTCCGTAAAGTGTTTAATACCTAGAAGCCTGGAAAACAGTATAGTATATTAGTTCCAAAAGCCAGTGGACCCCACAGTCCCCAAGTTGTTCTCAGTAACCTCAGCAAAGATTTTCCTCAGGTAGTTTTACTCTTAATAAAGTAAGCCTCAGGTAAGTCCTCTCTCTCTCTTTGTGGGCGTGTGGTTGTACTTGGCTCCACCCCTTCCAAGAACGCAGCCCTGTGATTGGCCACAGCGCGTTTTAGAGCTGCCCAATCGTGTACTAGCAGCTGCTTTAGGGACCTTTCGCTTACGGGAGAAACATGGCGGACCGGCTCACGCAGCTGCAGGACGCCGTGAACTCGGTGCGCAATTTCACTCGATTAGTCTCTTTCTTTCTCTTTCCTGAGGTAAAGCAAGGGAGGAAAAGGGGCTCGATAGACGAAAGCCGGAAGTGCGGAGCGGACCAAAACAGGGCTTCAGCAAAAAGCGGTCGGGGCGGCAGAGGCTTCGCGGCGTCTTGGGTGGTTTGAGGCCGGCGACCGGGCGGTGCAGAGAACTGCGGGAGGGAGCAGCATTTTTCCGCTGGGAAGGGGAGGCGCCCTCTCCTCGGCCTCTTAGGCTTCGCGGACCTCTCTGTTCTCGGGGAACAGTATTATTTCATCAGTGATGCTTAGGCGATCTCTTCTTGTATGGGGGAGGAGGAGAGTAGCAGCAGAAGCAGCTTTTCCCCCTTATCAATGTTAACCCACGAAGGAGAACCTGTGCTTTTGGTGATTGGGTCTTTGTCACTAAATGTTAGCCGAGAGGATCCTTCGCCAAAACTTTACTGTTGGGGCGGTAGTGATGGTGGGGTGAGAAGTTTTGTTTCATCTTAGTTGGTACTTATAGACCAAGGGTCTCGTTCCATCTCCTAGGCACGCCCCAGCGTGCATCAGTTTGGGGAAAACTGACATCTTAACGGTAATGAACTTTCTAATCCTCGTATATTTCCATTTATTTAAGTCTCCTTAAAGGATTAATGAACCATAGGATTCATGTACTTATTACCATTAAGAATTAAATAGTTTTCTAGTGGTAGTTATATTTCTCAACGTCGTTCTGTTTATAATTTGATGTCCAGATAAGATGCATATTGAGAGAGAATATGTTGACTGAAAATCTAAGTACCTGATCTCTTGTCAGTTTTTTCGCAGTAGATGCTAGTAAGTTGACATTCTTGTTATTGCATCGTTTTGTCGAGTGTCAATCTACTTGTGAGAAACCGATCTGCGCATTGTGTGTATAAAATAAGACCTTTTAAAGTGGAGAGGGCCAGTCCCTAAATGTTGATCAATTCACCAAGATAAATTCTACCTTGTGGTGATGTTCCTGGGCTGCCAGCTAACCTCCCTCAGAAGATACTCTGTTGCGGTTGTACAAAATCTAATTGTAATGATGCTGCCGGTGGAAATGTTATTTTAGAGAAAGATTACATATTCATACCTGTCATGTAGCCAGAAGGAGAGTAAAAACAAAGTGAATATGGCCTTAATTCTATAAAGGCATTCTGATGATTGAATTTAGAGGATAAGCCTCTATGTTTACTAGCATGAGTGCCCACTGTGTATATAAGCACTAGCATGTTTACAGAGAGATACTCCTTAAGGAGTTTACAGTCTGATTAGAAAGATGTCATATACTCAAGAGACATTTAAATAATGCAAAAGCAGTATGTGGTTAGGGAGCTCTAATGAATCAAGTGTTTTGAGCTGTAAGTGAAGTACATTGCAATATAGAGTGATGTGAACTAAAATAGAGGGAATCTTAGCATTTATCTGAATTGTAAAATTATTAAAATATTTTTAATAATGGGCTTTATATAGGTATATATGTCTATCAAAGGTGTTAAGCATATTATTTTTAAAAATGTATTCATAACCCCACCAAGATAACATTTATTTCACCCTCTGAGACCTATCGAAGGGCAGAAACTGTCTAGTTAACTACATCTCTATAATGTTTATACATATACAGTACATGTCGTAAAGTTGATTTTCAATAAATATTTGTTGAATAAATAAGAGTAATCTTAAGAGCTTTTGAAGGACAAAGCAAATAGCCACTGTGATAAATATTTTTTGCTGTACTGTGAGAATGTTTCCAATTTAAAAATACAAATTAAAAACCTACTCAAGTTAATAGAACCAGATTTAAAATCCACATGTGTACAGCTTCTGAGAACTTACCACTGCTCCATTACATTCACAGATTGTGAGCAAAAGTATTGTATTTGAGAATTAATTTATCACTAGCCAAGGAGCAAGGAGCAGGAAAATGAGTAAGTAGGGTTGACTTAGATTATTGAAATCTTTGAAACAGCCTGAAGAATTGGAACTGTATTCTGAAACCATTCTGGGTGAGCTCAAAATTTTTGAGCAGGGTAGAATAACATAGTGAACTAGAAACAATAAGGAGGCTATTGTAAAAATCCTGATGTGAGGTAATTGGTTGAACTAGCATAGCAGCACTGATGATAGAAGAAAAAGGGAAAGGCTTTGCAGGATTTGAAGATGAAAGGAAAAAAGCCTGAAGTTGTAGTGGTTAACTAGGAGAATCTTAATACAAATTAGATGTTAGAGGAATCAGTTGACTTGGAGTTCTGTCATGCAAATAATGGCAGAGAAGTTTAGTGGCAATACTTATTCATTGATTGGAAATAAGAAAATGAGATTTGAGAGGACAGGACTATTGATAAAAGTTCATGGGGAGGCTGAGAGTATAAATCTGGTGAGGAATTAGTACTTTTTTTTAAGTAAAGATTTTATTTATTTATTTTTAGAGAGAGGGGAAGGGAGGGAGAAAGAAAGGGAGAGAAACATCAGTGTGTGGCCGCCTCTCACACACCCAGAACTGGCCAGTAACCCAGGCATGTGCCTTGACTGGGAATTGAACCGTGACCTTTGGTTTGCAGGCTGGCACTCATTCCATTGAACTACAACAGCCAGGGCAAGAATTAGTATTTTTTTAAATATTTTTTTCAAGATTTTATTTATTTATCTTTAGAAGGGAAGGGAAGGAGAGAGAGAGAAATATCAATGTATGGCTGCCTCTCGTACATCCCCTGCTGGGAACTGGCCTGCAACCCAGGCATGTGCCCTGACTGGGAATCGAACCGTGGTCCTCTGATTTGCAGGCCCGCGCTCAATCCACTGAGCCACACCAGCCAGGGCAAGAATTAGTATTTTTTTAAAGATATGTTTTATTGATTATGCTATTACAGTTGTTCCAGTTTTTCCCCTTTTGCCTCCCTCCACCTGGTATCCCTATTCCCTCCAGCAACACTCCCCCTTTTAGTTCATGTCCATGGGTTGTGCAAGTTCTTTGGTTTCTCCATTTCCTATACTATTCTCAACATTCCCCTGTCTATTTTGTACTTACCAGTTATGCTTGTTATTCCCTGTACCTTCTTCCCCAACCTGCCCCTTTCCCCTTCCTGCTGATAACCCTCCAAATGATCTCCATGTGTGCATGATTCTGTTCCTGCTCTTGTTGTTTGCTTGCTTTGTTTTTTAGATTCAGTTGTTGATAGTTGTGAATTTGTTGCCATTGACATTAGTATTCTAAATCTTCAAAACTTCTTAAGGAATACTTTTAGAGCACCAGGAGTTTGCAAATTTGGGTCACGAAGAAAAACATTTCTGAATACTTAAGGTGCTATCTTTTCCCCACTATTTCTTTAGATTTGTAACTATCCTGGTCTCAAAAAAGGGAGCAGTACTTTGTATATGAGTTGCACAGGTTTTATTTATCGTGGAACCTTACTTAGACATTTGCCAGTCAAATTTGCTTTTTCCCACTACTCCCCCCAGAAAGTTCTTATGCTTGCAACCAGAATCGGCTTGTATTTCTGTTACCATTCTATTACCTTCATAAGAAAAGAAAGATTATTTTATATTTCTTTTTAACTGTTTTAAGTAGATTGCTACCAAACCTAATTTCTTTACGTGATTAAAACTTTTAATTACTGTTAGTAACTGGCTAATTTTATACAAAAATTAGATTTTTGTTTTATTCTCTTGCTCAGAGATCATTATTATAGAAACATATTGTTGTCATTACCAATAAAATCCTTAAATTTGATAAATCCTTTCTAACTTTGACATGTTTTCTTTGGCCTCAAGCTTGCAGATCAGTTTTGCAATGCCATCGGAGTGTTGCAGCAGTGCGGGCCTCCTGCCTCCTTTAGTAATATTCAGACAACGATTAACAAAGACCAGCCAGCTAATCCTACAGAAGGTGAACAGATTTTCTTGGCTTCTTTTAGTTTGACTCTCATATTACTTGTAATTTTTAAAATTAGATTTAATGAGCAATTCAGCTTTTTCTTTTTGGCTTTCTAAAAATGTTGTTTGAGAATATTACGACATAACATGTCATAATTCTGTTTATGTCAAATAACAGATTGTTACTCCTTTAGAGGAAAATTTGTATGAATTTAACTGAATTATACTTCTTGGACCTTAAAAAGGAAGGCATTCCACTTACAGATTTCTTTATTCAAGTGACCACCATATTGACCTAATAAGTGATACAAATTATGGTTAATTCCCAATTTGAGTTAATATCAAGGGTAACTCTCAAATGTGTGATAGGATTGATGTGTCAAAATTATGCTTTAATCATTAGGAGTCTAGTATAGAAAAAGTTATGTAAAGTTTTCTGGTTTCCTTAACTTAATGTTTCATTTCTGTTTCTGAAAACTTGAGCCCTAATATCCTAAAATAGTAGTCTCTTTCCCTAGAATACGCTCAGCTTTTTGCAGCACTCATTGCACGAACAGCAAAAGACATCGATGTTTTGATAGATTCCTTGCCAAGTGAAGAATCAACAGCTGCTTTACAGGTAAAAATCTCTTTTCCTTTGAGTACTTTGCTAATAGGGAATTTTGAATTTAAGGATATAGATTTATACCATTTGTTATAATATTTAAAGTTTGAGATTAAATTTTAAAATGGGCATCTCATTCATTGTGAATAAGTGTAGTCTGTTAAAGATTGCACTGAATGTGTATTTGTAGCTGCCCAGTTTTGAGTTAAATGGACACTTCCTATTTTTATCACCTTGGCTCTTCCTAGCAAAGAATGAGAGGAGGGTGGCATTCTGGATGTAGAGTAGAATAATAGTGTCCAAAAGCAGTGTGGAAGGGAGTCACATATAGACATCCAGAGATCTCTAATGGAAAATTCATCATTTTAAATATTCAGACAGGGAAAGCTTTTCACAGTTCCCTGGTTTTAGAATATCTATCACAATGGTTGCGTAGTCATCCAGATTTAAAGTAAAGACTTCTGCAGTTTGTTCTCAGCTCTTATTAATCTCTAGGTTTTTCATTTCTCAAAAGATCTTTAAATTTGTGTCTTATGAAGGCTGCCAGCTTATATAAGCTAGAAGAAGAAAACCACGAGGCTGCTACATGTCTGGAAGATGTTGTTTACCGAGGGGATATGCTTCTGGAAAAGATACAGAGCGCACTTGCTGATATTGCACAGTCACAGCTGAAGACCAGAAGCGGTACCCACAGCCAGTCTCTTCCAGACTCCTAGTACCACATGTACCGTGTGGCTGAGAAAAGAACTATTTCAGTGCCATTAAGAATTTTGCATCAAATTTAGATGTAAGCCTTATCAACAGTGAACAGAAACATTAAGTACTATAACACGTTATCTTTTTAGCTATTTTTAATAGTCTTCTATTTTCACTCTTGATAAATTAGCTTGTAAAATTGTGATTGGACCAGTTTTAAATCATCATTATAACATCATTTTTTATTATCTGAATGAAATTGGGGCAGCTATTGCATTAATGGTTATAATATAATTAAACAAATGTACTATAAAATTCTGTTGTTACATAACTTTGGTCTTTATTTTTGTCATATTTCTACAGTTGTTTTACAAATAAGAACATCTCTTAAGCCAGAGGAGAGGTGGTGAGTGCAGAGATACAGGGCATTTCAATTTAGGCTGGTGTCCTTCTGCCTTTTTAGAGGTCACATTGTAGAAATTTGGAGCTCGAGCAAGGAAAGTTTCTGAAACCCTGTTGCTTTTAAGACACAAAGAGAATTAATGTGGTTGGACAGGAGATTAAGTCACTTTTATGGAAACTTTCCTCTTTTTTCCAGAACTTTATGTCCATTTTAGTTCATCTCCATACTTTTTTCTACTAAGAAATCCTGTCTATGGAATTTCCATGCTACTGTGAGAATTTTTCTTCATTCCAAACTATTTTTTCCCCAGCTTCTTTTCATTCTTCCCTTTAGTTTCAGTAGTGAAGTACATTTCCAGAGTCACCTATTCCTTGTCATTCTTTTTATTTACCTGAAGTTCTATCTTCTAATCTTGTTAACTTCTCAGTCTTTATTGCTGCACTGTAATCTAACCAGAACACACTTCCACTACATCAGTTACTTCAGCATGACTTTCTCTATTGCGCTTAGTTTGATATTATGAGCATTTGTGTCAGCATTATCAAGTATGATTACTCATCCTGCTCTTGGATCTCCTTGAATCCACTTCTTTTCTCCACTAGAGAGCGGGAGTTAAAATGTGTTCCACATTGTAACTGGTTCTATCTCCAAAGGCTACATTTTTCAGGATATCCTGAGCTACATTTTCTGCAATCTGTTACTTACCTGGAGTTTAAGAACAACAATCAGAGATCTATTGCCTGTTATTGCCTGTTATATCATAATTAAGCTCTTCCACAATTGTTAAAAAACACTGCTTAGAAGCAGGGGTGTCCAGCCTATGGTCCGCGGGCCACATGCTGCCAGGATGACCGTGAATGCGGTCCAACACAAAATTGTTAATTTACTTAAAACCTTTTTTTTGCTCATCAGTTTTCCTCAGTGTTTGTGTGTTTAATGTGTGGCCTAAGACAACTCTTCTTCTTCCAGTGTAGCTCAGAGATGCCAAAAGATTGGACACTGCTTGCTTAGAGACACTTTTTAACTCCTATTATTTATAGAATCATTAACTTTTAAAGTTTTGTTAAATGTTATTATACTAATGGATATTTTCAAAGTTTGGCTTGTTCTCTCTGATATCACTTAAAAGGCATTTTTATTGGTTAACACTGGCATGAGGTTTCTAAAAGATAAGGACCCACAAAAGAAAGTAACTTTCAAAATACTGAACCCTATTCAATACAGTTAGCCCCAAGAAACGGGTTGGAAAAGTTGTAGCCTTAAGCTGGTGGGCTGACCACTGTTAAAATACTACTCCTACCTGAAAGAGATTTTTTATATTTGATACTTCCTTCTCCTTCCCCACTCCAGTTTAAGGTGTTGTAGGAAAAAGACAGTATGCACTCTGAAGTATTTATGAAGATTGTACAACAAATATAAAGGTTGTATGTAACAGCTTCTCTTAGAAATCATTTTATGGACATGTCTTTCAGATCAGGGAGTCTCAAAGCTGCAATAGATATATTGTCAATGGCGATCTCGTGCCTAGTAAACAGACTTCAGAGGTCTGAAAACGGAATGCTCTTGCCTTCATGCCCTGATCTATCCCTCCCTTCCTGTTTACCCAGATCTAAACTGTTTTGAGAATTAGCATACATTTGGTTCTGCCCAAAATGCCCACAAAGACATTTGGTCCACGCCAAAAGGGCCTTGATATTTTGTCCTGTTCAAACATCCACCAGCAAAGACCTTCTGGTGTAGACCAGATGTCTCTGTGAACCTTTCTGACAGGACAGAATGTCCTGCAAAGATTTTGAGGAGAAAAATCCTTAGAGGTGGGGCCATCTCCTGTCTCTTCCCAAGGGACCTCAGACCCTATGCCCTGTTTGAATTTTGGATACCTCATGGGAACCAGGGATGCAAACCTTAATGGCTTTATTGGATATACATATCTAAGTAACTATCATACTTGGTCCAGTGTGGGGAAGGGGCACCTGAATTAAACTCGACATCTGAGCAAAGTAACTTGAGAGGGAGGGAGATAGACATAATATGGCTAGGGCCCTTGAGACCAACCTGATGCACTGCAGTCATGGCTTCTACCTTGCATATATTACTGGGATAGACATCCTGTACACTTGTAATTCAACCCCCTCACAAATGCCAGAGAGGGTATTCCCACTTGGGAATGCTAAATCTAGAGAGGTGGTAGCATGACTTGTAAAACAATCCCCAACCCAGCTCCCTGTCCATTGCCTGTTGGGTGCCTGGCCACTGACAGTTTACTTGAATGCTGTGTTCTGGGAAAACACAGCATTCAGTTAAGAAACCCCTCCAACCTCCTGTGTTCCAGAAAATGGCTTATGGCAAAGAACCCCCTTGCCCTATATAACTAAAATAAGATTTGTGCATTCCTCCTTTGTTTACAGACCCAGACCCTCCAAATTCCCACTCTTTGTCTCAAAAACAATTTAACTATTTGTACCCACAGACCATCTGGAAAAATGTCCTCTAATGTGATCAAACTTTAGGCTTCTCCCCCATAAGCCCTTGTACTGGCATATGGAATAAAGTCCCTTTCCACCTCATCTTTGCGGTGCTTGCAGATCTTATGGTCAGAGCATTCTCTACTGTATTTTAAATTACAATATTCAGTAGGCAGCTGTTTTTCCCTTCCTTCTTAGAACATAAGAGAATGGTATATATTACAATTCTTGGATTATTGATTTGATTTTTTAAAGTCACATTAATAGATTAAAATGAGAATCATGATCTAAGTTGATGCAGGAAAAGGATTTGATAAAATTCAACATCTGTTTATGAAGAAACTCTTGACAAGGAAGAAGCAGAAAAAGGATTTTTAAAATGTGAATGGGCCCCAGGACCAGTGTGGCTCATTTGTTCGGTTGTCTTCCTATAAAGTGGAAGGTGGCTGGTTCTATCCCCAGCAGGGCACGTGCCTGGGTTGCAGGTTTGGTCCTGGTCATGGCGTGTATGAGAGGCTACCAACCAATGTTTCTCTGTCACATTGATGTTTCCCTCCCCCTCTCAAAATAAATAAATAAATCTTTTTTTTAAAGGAGGTCAAAGGCTGAGGTTTCTTTTGGGGGTTGACGAAAATGTTCTGGAATTTGGGGGTGAACAACTCTGAATATACTAAAACACTGAATTGTGTACTCTGAAAGGGTGAATTTTATAGTATGTGAATTGTATCTCAATGCCATTGTAAAAAAAAAATCCATGCCAGGTAGATTAAAAATATATGTGAAGGACAAATATCTAAAATGTTTTTGACGTCATTGGAAAAATAAGACTTTACGGTAGAAAAGGATATTTTTAGAATAGACAAAAAATTCATATAAAGAAAAATGAAAGTTATAATAAACTGTGTCAGACTTGTACAAGTTTCAGACTTGTACATATACTAATGTAGAAAAAGTTAATAGATTCAGACTCTACTGCATTAAAATTTAGACCTTCTGTTCATCCAAGTACTCCAAAATTCTGAGAACGCAAGCTCAGCCTCAGAACAGGTATTTGCAATACTTGTAACTGGACAAAGGGTTAACATCAGGAATATGTAAAACCCCCCTATGAATCAATAAGAATAAGGAAAAAAACAATCCATTAGGAAAATCACAAAATACTTAATCATTCCACAGTAAAGAAATTGTCAATAAAGGTGCAAAAATGCTCAACCTTGTTGGTAACCAGATCTATTGATTCTGGCTTTCCACAACTTTAGGAAGGTTCACTTTGCAAGGTGGGAGGACAAAACACGCCTTTTTCAAAAACATTAACTCTGCTAGCTTGAATTACAAATTTTATACATTTGGCCATGTGGTCCATGGCTTCCATGTGTTCTTGACCAGGGCTGTGTATGTTCAGGGCAGGCCTATACATGTATGTTTATATAACTTAAAGGAAAGCAAGAAGATTCCAAAGACAAAATTCAGGGTAGCAGTGACCTCTGATGCCATTAGGGAAGGGGACCAAGGGCCTTTAAGATATTATAATAACATTCTTTTTCTTGAACTGGTAGGCATGCATTTAATAAAACTCAATATATAAGGCAAACTACATTAAAATCATGGTTTCAATGATAAGTGGTAAGGCAGCACATTTTAATTTTATTTATTTATTTTTAATTTTTTTCAAGATTTTCTTTATTTATCTTTTGAGGGGAAGGGAAGGAGAGAGGGAGAGAAACATCAATGTGTGGTTGCCTCTCATGTGTCCCCTGCTGGGAACTGGAACTGGCCTGCAACCCAGGCATGAGCCCTGACTGGGAATTGAACTACGGTTGTTTGGTTCGCAGGCCCGCGCTCAATCCACTGAGCTACACCAGCCAGAGCAAGATAGCACATTTTTAAGCAGCACAATATATTGTTTTATCTGTGTTTGAATTCGGCAGAACAGGCTTGCTGCCACCCATTGTAGACAGAACTGCAAGAGGCTGTTCAAATTCCTCCACATAACTGACCCACACTGTCCCCTGCACTCCTTCTGAAAAGTTAGACAGTAAATAGAACTTAAAAAGATAAATTGCTTACTACTGTGTCCCTGCTCCTCATCCTCAACCCTGCCTATTTAGGGCTGTCATTTTTATTTTTATTTTTTTCTGGTTGCCCCAGGAAGGCCTCAGATAGTGGTGGAAAGCTTCATCAAGAAGGCACCAATGCTGCAGCTTGGAGCTTGACACCAAACCAATATCAATATTTCACCACTAGAGGGCAGTTTGACCCTGAACTTTGTTTCTCTTTAGGGAGTTTTGTGCTCAGAGATGTCCTGGGGATTAGCTAGCTTGGAAGCAGTAGCAACAAGTTGAGATGCCCCTGGAATCCACTTAAAGTTAGTATTATGATTCTGATCTGAACTAATGTCATCCTGGAGCCAATAACTTGAAAGTGACAACCAAATGTTTAATTCGCATCTGAAAACAAAAGCACAGTAACACAACCTCATGGTGTAAGACTTAGGTTCCTCATAGAGAGGTTAAGTATTAAAGTGCCACAGAGGAAGTGAGCACTTTTTCTGGGTGGTAAATTATCCTTTATGTGCACATTCATGCATGTGTGTGTGCTGGATAGGTCACACATCAAAAATCTGCTACTTTGTAGCTGAAGGGCTGCCCTGTATGGAAAGGCAACATAATAAGTGATTACTTCCCCACCTAAGAACTACCACTTATTAATTGTATGGACATATATGAGTAAATTAAAATGGTCTTCTCTCCTCCCTGTTTCAACTGCATACCCAAATTTTCTTCACATACTTCAACCAAAACAATATATAAAGATTGCATGCAGAAACAGATACAACAATCAGCATTTGTAAAAATCTTTCTGTTCTCACTGATTTGTTTTGAAAAATATAATTTTTATAAAGTCTTATTTATATTCATATGTAATGGTTTTATTATTTCCATTTTTAAATAAATTAATACTTAATTTCCTAATTTTAAAAAAGATTTTATTTACTTTTAGAGAGAAGGGAAGGGAGGGAAAGAAACATCAATGTGTGAGAGATACATTGACTTTGCCCTCAATCAGGGAATTCGGCCTGGGACCCAGGCATGTGTCCTGACTGGGAATCAAACCTGCGACCTTGCAGTTCGAAGGACAGTGCTCAATCCACTAAACCACACCAGCCAGGGCCAATTTCTTAATTTTAACTGATATAATCCACATGAGCAAAAGTTCTTTGGTGTCCTTGATAACTTTTAAGAGTATAAAGGGTCTTGAGACAAAATGTTTGAGAACTGCTATTTGAAAAGAAAGATAAGACAGCATGATCCCTTTCCCTAATAAGATCGTTTAAGGGTTAAGGTAGTAGTAGGAGATGCTGATATCATATAGTGATGGGGCAGATATAACAATTAATGGTTCCATTTTTTTCTCCTTACTCTTTGCTCTTGTGGTTAAGGTCTATTATGATTTTGTATTTTATCTTAATTGCTTTGTTATGGCGGGAAGAATTCTTACAATATAGATGCCCCTCACAAATCCCATAACCCTGCTAGAGTTAAAGTAAAGCATTTCCTTGTCAGTTATCTAGGCTGTTTACAATGATCATATTTATTTTTCTGACCCAGGATTGCCTAAAATTGGAAGATTTTTCTTACATTGCAAATGTTTTCC
This sequence comes from Carollia perspicillata, assembly GCA_004027735.1. NCBI lineage: Eukaryota > Metazoa > Chordata > Mammalia > Chiroptera > Phyllostomidae > Carollia > Carollia perspicillata. The sequence goes on from PVKM010000371.1 coordinate 30,485, forward strand.
TGCCAGAGTTAAAAATTTAAGGAAATCCTTAGAAATTATGGTCATATCTATGATCTTGAAATTATTGTTCTTAACCCACAGTAAAGAAATAACTTATTAAAAACAAGTCTTTTCCAAAGGAAAAAATCCAATGAAGATTGAATATGCACTTTAATTTTAGAAGAGTTAAGTTCCATCCTGACATGCTATGTTCTGACAGATGCTGGCTTACTCTAAAGGCTTCAGCAAATAATGCAAAACAGTACAGTACATTCCTACGCTTCCTGCGAGCACAGAGGTGCTGGAAGAGACTCCTCCCTAACCCTGGCTGAGGCTCTCTTTGTTTATTAGAGGGATTAAACTTAATTCCCTCAATTTGTACCTATTCTTTCTAACAACGGTTGATACATAGGAATGCAGAAAGGCTTTTCCAGATTTGAGATGCAAACTCAATGTCAGCCTTTCGTTTCAGTTTGGCTAAATGAAAACAAAGGAATAGTTGCCAACTAAAGCACACTATGCAGAATCCAGGATTTACATGGTGACTCAGCACTGAATTTTACTCCCATGATTTTGCTGGAAATGAGATGCAGCCACTGAGAATACCAGATGCACTGGCTTTAGGTTCAGTAGGCACAAACTGAGCTTAGGAAAGGTAGAATCGTAATATGCATTTTCTTTAGTATTGCCGCAGAACTAACTATGCAGTCTCCTGAATGTTGCTGTGAGGAGTTCTTGGCTGACAGGTTATTGATGCATCACCCTTGAACACCTCTTTACGATTTGGAAGACATATGTGATGGTTCAGAACATAGGCTCTGGGTTTGAACCCTGGCTATGCCCCTTAGAGTCCCTGTAAAACCGTGGTCAAGTCAAATCACCACTCCATATCTCAGATACCAGATCTATAAAATGAAAATAACGACCTACCTTGTAGGATTATGTGGTTGATATGAATAATAAATGTAAAACATTCAGTCTTATATGAAGTGACCAATAAATGTTGCTTATAATTGGTTTTCTTTTATTTCTTGAGCCTCACAACATCTCTGTGGTTATTGTGGGGTAGACATTACTAACCCTGAGGGTAAACCGAGACTCAGAAGTTAGTTGTTCATCCATCCAGAACCTGCCTGTGGAAGGCCCTCTATTTCCAAACTCAGGGCTTTTCCCAGTATTCCATCCTGAATCTGTGAATTTCATTCATTTTTTTATAAGTATAGGAATCCGAATCATAAAAGCTTGATCTCTTACATAGTCTTTGGCCTTATTTAATAAATTCAAAGGATTAATAGAGTTTAAATAAATATATAAAATTGAACTTCGAACATCTGTGAACAAAGCATACGTTATTTAATTATTGGGTTTATCCAATTTTCTGTGGACTATATTTTGATTTATTTCCTTGACAGGATATTAAAATCTATTTTTCTTCAGTAGATATTTATGAGCCAAACTTTTTACACTTGAGAACACTGGCTCACACTTGACATGGTACTTTCTCAAAGTTCCAGAGGGCAGAGGCCAGCTTTCCACTGGAAAGAGTCTAGCCCAGTGGCCTGAACAACTGAGTGTATTCACCCAGCAACTATTTATTATGCCCCCACTATAGGCAGTAATTGCCCTGGAATACAGCAATGAAAAAGCCAGACAAGGTCCTTGCTTGTATAGAGATTACATTTTGGAGGAAGGGATGAGCAATTGACAAATAAACAAATATATTAAAAAGTGTAATTTTAAATAGCATAAGTAAGAGCTAAGAAGACAATAAAACAGGGTGGTGGGATACAGGCTAATGGGGAAAGACGAGGAAGACAGCTGGGAAATCTTAGATAAGTTGTCTGGGATGACCTATCTGTGGCATTTGAGCTGAGACTTTGATCATTAGAATCAGCTGAGCCAAGAGCCGGGGCTCAGGCAGTTGAAACAGCAAGTTCAAAAACTCCCAGGTGGCCCTGCCTGGTGTGGCTCAGTTGGATTATTGTCCTGTAAACCAAAAGGTCACAGGTTCGATTATTGGTCAGGGCACAGCACATGCCTAGGTTGCAGGTTTGATCCCAATTGCAGGGGGCGTGCAGGAGGCAACCGATCAATGTTTCTCTCTCATATCGATGTTTCTCTCCCTTTCTCTCTCTCTCCACCTCCCTTCTCCTCTCTCTGAAATCAATAAGCATGCCCTCCGGGGAGGATTAAAAAAAAAACTTCTGAGGTGAGAGCAGATTTGACATGTTATAGGAATAAAAGAGATGCATTATGAATGCTGAAGCTCAAAATCCATATGAGGTCTTTTTTGTCCATTTAAGAAAAATACAAGCTTTGGATCCCCAATTGCCTTTGTCACCTTTATTTACCTTCTAGAAATAAGGATAGAAGTGGCTGAGGCACACCTCTCCTTTGAAGTACTTTGAAAGGAAAAACTGGTTTCAGCTTGTTGACTCTCATTACAGTGCTAAAATATGTATAATCTTTCTGTAGCAGATATTTGAGAACTAAAACTTTCATACTTAGGAGCATTAGTTTACCTGTGAAATGTTAGTTTCCTTAGTAAACCAAGCACCTATTCAATAGAATTTAGTGTCCCTATTTCCAAATCTGACCTTCAAGCACACACGATTGTCCATGCTCAAGAAAATATGCAATCTCACTCTATCTCCACTTTTAGTTTCTTCCCATTTTCTTCTCATGCACTGTTATTCACAACTTGCCCTTTCCCTTCCTGCTCTCTTACACACACACATACTCACACTCAGATAATACCACACTCATACTCACTGAGTACATTTTTCCAAACACTGATTTGAGTGTCCAGAGGAGGCAAATATATAGAAACAGAAAGTAGATTAGTGGTTGCCCAGGATGAAAAAATGAGGGATTGGCGGGTGATGGCTAAGAGGTGTGGGGTTTCTTTCTGAGGTAATGAAAATGTTGCAAATTCAATAGAGGTGATAGATGCATATCTTTGTGAACATACTAACAACTGAATTGTATACTTTATATGGGTGAATTGCATATCTGTGAATTATATCTCAATGAAGCTGTTTAAAGAGCTAATAGTGGAGAAAATTGAATAATATTGTGATACAAAACAAGGCAAAAGGGAGAAATAAAAGAATTAAAATAGATAGGCAAATTAAAAAACCAGTTAGAAACATGGTACACTTAAACCCATGCATTTTCATTACAATACACTGGGCTAAAGCCTCTCTTTGAAAAAAAATATGCCAGTAGAAATGCAAAGGGCCAAGAATAAAGAAGGCGATTATAAAGAGAAAAAACTGGAGACTAATTTAAATTATCATAGTCCATATGATATGATAGTCCATATGAAATTATTATTAGTCCATATCAGGACTAACTTGAAAGCTACAATAATAAGACAGTATAAATAATGTTAGTGCAAGAATAGACAAATAGAATGCTGAGCTTAGAACAGATCTATGTATTTATAGTCACATAATGTACAATCAAGAGGCCACTGCAATTCAACAGGGGAAAGATGGTCATTTCAATAAATGATGTCAAGTTCATCAAATACCCATATGAAAAAAAAATTAACCCTTATCCCTACCTAGTAAGTTAATTCAAGATGATTAAAGGCATAAATATGTCTTTGATCAAATAAAGCTACTCAAGAAAATAGAAAAACACTCATTATCTTTAATGGAGTATTGGCAGAGTGGTACAAGGACAATTTCTCAGATGCTGGAATATTCTACATCCAGCTGATGCTTATACAATGGGTGTGATGTATGTATATGTAGAATATGCTACATGCATATGAAACACTCATTAGGCTGTTTACTTAAGATTTGGGCACTTTACTGCATACAAGCTATCTGGAAAATATAAAGTTTTTGAGAGTTATGCATATTTCTGTATCAGTATGCAGAAAGATGGTAAACAAATTAACTTCATACTTGATCTTATAAGTATTGATAAAAACAAGTGAATCGTGTAAATGGAATAAGAAATTAAGTGATATTTTGGTCAAAATATATAATAAAATGTAAGGAATAGAAGAACTGCAAATAGTCAAAGCACTCATTTACAGAATCAACAACTAGAAAACAGAAGGCAGGTGGGCTTTGGGCTGTTTCTGCTTTACAGAGTATGCATGCAGAATACTGCAGTCATAAAAGATTTTGTTTTCTATGTGTCGGGGTTACCATCTTTGTATCTGCTAGTGGCTAGGAGAACAATAGAAACAACTCTAGGTATTTCTACTCTCTAGCCTTTAATACAGAGAACCATTTGCAAAAGCTTTACAAGTCCTGAAGGGGCAAAGATGTGAAAGGACACCACCCAGATACCGGTTATTACAGCTAGCTGCCAATCCCTGAGGCCAGAGGAGCAAAAGGGAGAAGGGTGGTCCCCGGATCTCATGCATGCAGTGCAGCCAAGGCTTGTAGAACGGCACTGTTATCACTGCTGTTCTTGGAACCAGCGCAGCAGCTGCCTTGCAGGAAGCGAGGCATCCCAGTGATGGTTGCAGATTCTGGAAGCCATAGTCCCATTTTTGCTGACACACTAGCTGCTGTTGCTGCCATTGGAGCTGGTAATTGTCTTGTGCTGCTTTTTTTACCACTGTGCCACCATTATGGTGATGGCCTGCAATGTCCCGCACAGCTGCTGCCCTCCCTGCCACCAGAGCGGAATAAGGGAAATAAGGGCTTTTCTCCTGTGTTCTAACCTCTTGTCAGGACCCCCGTGCCAGAACCTAATCAGAAACTAGTTGATGAGAGAGTCTGGGAAATGTGGTTTTCAGCCTTCCAGCCCTGAGATACAGGAAAGAGGATAACATGGAGTTGAGGGCCAACAGGCAAAACACGAGAACAAAACTCTGATAAGAATGGTCAAAGCCGAGTTAGAATGAAATCCCTTTCTTTACTTCAGTATTTCCCAAAACCTTTACTATGTATGCTTCTGTGCTTTGACTATTTTCAATTTCAAATGGAATTGTTCGTAGCACTTCTCAATTCTGTGTGACTAAAGAGTATTCCCCCCGCCCCCTCAGTAGAACACATTTTGAACATCTCACAGGACCTCAGACTAGGAAAACAGGGACAGACAAGAATGCTGTTGTTGGAGTAGAATGAGGGTGTGAGAAGGTAGATTATATTAGAGATGCTTTCCGGATATAAATAATCAAGACTGCAGAGGGACCAGTGGTACTATAAGAATCCAAATATACCAACATTCTGAAAACTAATTATGCTAAAAGAATAATACTGGAAAGTCCTTATATTTCTTGGATATTTTTCTAGTGGTTATTTATTGTTCTGGTAGCCTGGTACATGAACATCTTCCCTTTTGCAGGGACTTGCAAGGGAGAAATGAGGAATAGAGGGCCGCCATTCCCAACATGGAGACTGAAAGGGAATGATAGTCTTTCTGGGTAATTAATAGTTAATTCTGGTAACATCAGCATAGTCACTGCATAGACACACCATAAGTTCAAGGGCACAAGAATAAGTGTTCAGAGGGAGGAGATGCCAACAGCACAGCCATGACTCTCCAGCAAGGTCATCCTACACAGATGGCTCTTCTCCCTTCTCCCTCTCCCTGGTCCTGCCTTCCTCACCTCCTTACAGGTGTATCTCCCAAGATTGCACTCCAATGACTTACTGTACAAAACTGCTCGCCTCAGCGACTGTTCCCAGGGAATGCAATCTAAGACAAGATTAAAGTCCAGAAAAAGCGTAGGTTTGTGAATATTTTTACTAAAAATGGAAAGACTTTTAAGCCATGATCTGAACAAGAACAAGTGAAGAATAGGCCAACGTCCTGGGAAGGATGCTGGATGAAGGCAGAACACATGGGCCAGGATCAGGGGTGTCCAAACCCTTTGACATCTCTGGACCACACTGGAAAAAGGGTTGTCCTGGGCCACACATTACATACACAAACAGTAACAAAAACAAAACAGTCTCATAATGTCTTAAGTAAATTTACAGTTTTGTGTTGGACCACATTCATAGCCAGCCTGGGCTGCATGTGGCCCGTGGGCCACGGGTTGGACACCCCTGGCCGCTAGATGATCACCATGGTCCCTCCCACATGTAGAACTTTATTATCGGTTTACTCAATTTTTACTGCTTCCCAAGGTTTGTTTGTTTGTTTTTAGCAAGAAGGACTGTCTTCAAACTATAAATGGCAGAACCTTCAGCCTAAATAAGGAACTCAGTCCAATTAAGACAGGTAAGATAATGAAAGTACCCAGTTACATATTTAAACGAATCATTAATTAAAAAAGAAAAAGGACAAATGTGCTCATTGGAAGAATGTGAGTCAGAGCTGCCAGCAGCTCTGTCATGTGAAAAATAAACCCTGGAGTAGGACAGAACGAAGCCCATGAAGGGAAAACACTGGAGACAGGAACAGAGTCCCGGAAACTCAAATCTATTAGACCCATCCATGCCCTTTTTAATTACATGAACAAATAAGTCCACTTTTTTTTTTCTTAATTGAGTTCCAGTTGGGCATTTTCTTTCTTTTTAGTAAAATGACCTGAAGAAAAACAATAAGGATTCTGAGGCTCACTCACCCAAGTTACAAGCAGTGAGCAGCAGATCCTTCTGAGGTCTCTCTCAGCCACAAACCTATTTCCATTCTTTCCTCTATTGGTCATTAGGTCTCCACCCGTGTATTATCTACTGAAAGGTACCAGAGTCCTGTAGGCGAATCCTCCTGTTGAGATTTTATTGTTGCTCCTAATTACTAGCCCCTCTCCCACTAAGAGCATACGTCCCTGTAGTGCTTCCCTGTGACTGAATCATATGCATCTCTGACTACAATGCCCACCATGAGGTATTCTTAGGTTCAACTCAGAATTCAGATGCAGAAAAGTACCACTGACCACTTTGGCATCAGATTCACTCAGAAGAACATAAGACAGAAACCAAAGTTTGTCAGCAGGCAGCATCAAGGGCCCCTCTTTTGTGGGACATCAAATAACACAGCTATCCAGGGACAGTGCAAATGCAGGGTGAAATCCACCTGGGGCAGGTGTAAGACCCACTCAGACTTGAAGTCCCATTCCCCACAGGAGCCACTATCTCTTGTAACGACTTTAGCCCTATAGCTTCTGGCATCCATCCGGACACGGACATACTCAGTTGAAACAGTCATTACAGACAGGGAAGCTAGAAGCTACACAGCCTCTCTCAGGTAGAGTGCATTTATAGCTCCTTCCAGTCCAGACGCAATTTCCAATCAGAGATTGTTTTTGTTGTAAGCAATATTTCTGAGGAATATTGTTAACATAGTACTCTAGCCCGGTTCCAGGGGAGCAGAGGTAGTGAGTTAACTAACTGAAGGTCAAATGCCCATGCAGCAGGGGAAATATTTTGTTAACCTTTTATCCTGACTGTCCTACTGATAGCGGGTTTGACCATATGACTTGCTTTGACCAATAGAAGGCAAGTAGAGGCTGCCTTTCCTCCAAGCAGGAATCAGGCAGGTGCCATGGCACGTTCGCTCTTTACCCTCTTCTGCCTGACAGGTGACAAGGCCTCGGTCCCCCAGTGAAGAAGGTGTTTGAATCAGAGCAAAGGAACCCAGCTGCAGCTCATTGGTGGCTGTCAGAAAGCCCAAAGGTGAACAGAATAAAATTTCCACTTGATCCTTTCTCCACCAAAAGTGCTCCTTTTTATCTGATAGGGAATAGTTACTATTGCTCATCTAAGCATTATACATTTGAGAGGTTTTTCTCTTTTTTTGGCTGTTTCCATAAATTATCTGATTTTTAAAAAATACCAGCATTTTTTTCACCACTTTGGTTCTCTGTCAAATGAAGTGATCTAGTAAAATCTTCCTAATGATAATATTGGTAAGATGGTATACTTAAATTTTCTCTCTGGCTCTTGGAAGATGTAACCAATTAAGGAGTCATCTATCTTACCTCAGAAATAATGCCTTAATGCTTTTCATTTCTGTTCTTCACTAGATTGAAAAAGCTTAAAATTACTTTATTCACAGAATGTCTACTTCAGTCCTCAAATTTAGTGTCGCATTTTAAAGGTTTGGTTATACAGAACAAACCAACATCAAACTAGTTATATCCACACCTAATTTAGATAAAAGTGAAAATAAATGATTAAAATATCCAAGCTAATAAATGCAAGATTATTGAAATAACTTTCAGTCCTTTAGGCTACCCAAGGCAATGGAATGAAAAAAATCTCCTTATTAAATTTGAAGTTTAATATTTAATTAGAGGAATTCAATACAGGGGTGAGCAAAAGTAGGCTTACAGTTGTGAGTATGTGGAACACAGTTTATTCTTGTATTGTTATTTATTTTTGTATTATTTATTTGTAGTAAACAATAAATCTACTTTTGCCTACCCCTGTATATTTCTTCATTTTCCATAGAGATTCCTATAGAGAGAAAATAAATTTTCATAACCATAAAACTAGATTTTTATTATTGATTTTTAGTTCCTCTTTATTTATAAGTAATGAATATTTTTGGAGATAATTTAGAAGATCTAGATTTTAGAATAGAAGAAACTAAAAGCCATCCATCATTTTATTACCCCAAAATAACCACTGCGAACGTTTTGGTGTCTGTCTATTCAGACTTCTTTTTTGCCTTTTTATACAATGTTTCAATAAAAAAGGAAATCATAACATTTTTATGCAACCTGCTTTTTTGCTCAGATATTGAAAATATATTTATATTTCATATATTTATATTTCAGTGAAATATAAATATCTATTTCATTGAAGCATAAATATATATTTCATTGAAGCATTAAATATAGACATCTAGTTTGCTTATAAGCTGTGATATTCTTTTTTTATAAATTATTGTTGATCAATTACAGTTGTCTGCATTTTCTCCCCACCACTCCCCCTCACCCCAGCCAAACCCACCTCCCTCCCTTGCTTCCACCCTCCCCCTTGGTTTTGTCCATGTGTCCTTCATAGTAGTTCCTGAAAACCCTTCTCCCGACAGTCCCCTCCCCACTCCCCTCTGGCTATTGTTAGATTGTTTTTAATTTCAATGTCTCTGGTCATATTTTGTTTGCTTT
>PVKM010000371.1:39597-80043 GCA_004027735.1 Carollia perspicillata
ACCAGTCTGCAATCCCACCAACAGTACACTAGGGTTCCCTTTTCTCCACATCCTCTCCAACAATTGTTTGTTGATTTGTTTAATGATGGCCATTCTGACCAGTGTGAGGTGGTACGTCATTGTGGTTTTCATTTGCACCTCTCTGATGGCTAGTGATGCTGAGCATCCTTTCGTATGTTTCTGGGCCTTCTGTATGTCCTCCTTGGAGAAGTGTCTGTTTACGTCTTTTGCCCATTTTTTTAACTGGGTTTTTTGTCTTCCTGGAGTGGAGTTGTGTGAGTTCTTTATATATTTTGGAGATCAAACCCTTGTCCAATGTATCACTGACAAATATGTTTTCCCATATAGTTGGCTCTCTTTTAATTTTAATGCTGTTTTCTTTAGTCATGTAGAAGCTTTTTAATTCTACAAGTTCCTATTTGTTTATCCTTTCCTTTGTGTCCCTTGCTTTAGGGGACATATTAGTGAAGATGTTGCTGTGTGGAATGTCTGAGATTTTCCTGCCTATGGTCTCCTCCAGAACTTTTAGGGTGTCATGACTTGTATTTAAGTCTTTTATCCACCTTGAATTTATTTTTGTGTATGGTGTAAGTTGGTGAGTGTGATAGAGATTCTTATTAGATATGTTATTTATATAAAAAGGCATTAAACTTACTAATAATTTCTTCTACTGAATTTATGGGATAAAAATATTTCTGACTTTGGAGAGGAAAAAGTAAGTCAGGATTAGACTTCGTTAGGTAAAATTTTATTTAACAACACTCATGTAGTACTTACTACCTACCAGGCACTATTCTAAACACTCTACAAAGATGAACTCATTTACTCCTCCTAAAACTATGAAGTACTTACCACTTCTCTCCCCATTTTACAGATGGGAAAATGAGGCACAGAGAGTGTAAGCATCCTGTCCAGTGCAGCATAGGTAGTAAGCAGGACAGCTAGTCTGGCATTAGGGTCCATTTCCCTTACAAGGCCTCTGTGGTTTTCTGAGTCATCTGAGAAATGGGGTTTGAGTTGTTAGGTGGGCAGAGTGGTGGTATCCCAGACGGGGAATTTGGTGGGCACTGGGATGGATCTGGGAATGGGGTAAGTCTTACTCAATCTTTTCGAAATTAAAGAAACCTAGAAATCCTTAGATCAGGAACAGAATGCCAGGCATCAATTTTCTGTTAGGACCAAAAATGGAAAGCCTTGTCTGAGGAAATCTGTATCACCATTTCTTCAAATCTTTTGTGATTTTATAACAAGGCTTTCCAAAACTTTGGAAAGCCTTCTGCATTAAGTATTATGCAGAATGTAATGTTTTCTTTCATTCATCATTTTCTTGTAAAATAAATCCAGTTGCTATAATTTACTTAGTAAGATTTTTAAACTGCATTTACAGAGATGTGCTCTTTTAAATGCCCCAAAAGTTTGCTATCTGGGTTTTAAAATAATTAATTCTAAGAAATTCTATTCTCACAGATATCTCATAGAGAAATGACAACATACCACCACCTGTTTTCCATCAAAGTTAGTGAATGTAGAGATTAATATAAAAGCAGTCTATCCTACAAACAAAACTGAAACAGACTCATAGGAAACGGACTGATGGTTGCTAGAGGAGAGGGGATTGTCGGATGAGGTGGAAAAGGTGAAGAAATTAAGAAGCACAAATTAGTAGTTAAAAAACAGTCATGGGGATGTAAAGTTCAGCATAGGGAATGCAGTCAATAATATGTAATAACTAGGTATGGGGCCAGGTGGATACTAGTAATATTGGGAGGAACACTTTGTAAAGTATAACTGAAGTTAATACAAAATGATATTGAATGCAAACTGTAATTAGGAAAAAAAGGAAGCAGTCTATCCTAAAAGCAACCTTAAAAGAGGCTGCTAAAATCAGCAAAAGACCTGGCTCCCTGTGACAATGAAACCAGTTTTGGAGCAACTTAGGCCTGAGGACAGAACTCTGTAGAAGGCTCTGGGGGTGGATGGAAGGTGAGGTTAGCATGGAAGATTCGCTGTTCTGACTGAGGCTTCTCTTCTAGGGGGAAGTTTGCTATAGGTTTTTTTTTCTGTTACATTTATAGGGCCTGGAGTTCTCAATGCTGTTTAAAACTATCAGCACAAAATGTAAAATTTAATTCTGTTAAGTTAACAAACCCAGTAAGTGGCGAACCTGGAGTAAGAGAAGAATTTAACCAGGTAATCCTATCATGCCATATCCTATATCAGATCATTCCATATCATGTTATTTCATATCATATATCATTTCATATCATGTCATTTTAAATCATATCACATTATATCACGTGTTAGAGCTAGTTCAGACCACTTATACTAAATCAAAGGCAATTACAGAAAAATAAATTTGCTGAACTGAAAACATTACTTTAATAGATTTCATAGGAAGTCTTGTTAGGGGGAAGACTTGGTTCCCATAAAGCCACACCGCATTCCCTTTCTGTCACTCAGGAGGACTGTTGTGAAACTTCCTTTGCTGCTGAGAGAGCTGCAGCGAGGTTGGATTCTCCATTGCCCACCTGAGAAGGGGGAGGAGTCTGCACAGGGCCAGGACAGGGTTCTTCTACCTCAGAAAATTGCCTCTCCAGGCAATTTCTCCCTGTGCTAGTAGCTGCCCTCACCAACCACGCAGTTCAGCAGGCTTAATATAAGAAACCAAGGGACAAGAGTCAGCGGAAAGCCTCTAAGTAATCAGACTTAAGCTTGATCAGGGTGACATACATGGGTAGCTTCGTTTCACTTTCACTGGCCAAAAGACGTAGTTTGATCGCAGGGCAAACATGAGCGTGAGTTGAGCTTGGAGAACCTGAGGAGTTGCCATTGCTTTATTTCACTGTTTGAGGATTTTCTCTTTACATTTAAGACAGTTGAAGTGGCATGGTTTGAACACTGACCTAGATTTGCTCCACAAATGGCCTCAAAACTGATGGGAAACTCCTTTTGAGAACTGGCAAACTGAAGCCAACACATGGGAAGGTAGTCAAGAAGGGCTCCGAACAAATATTTCCCAAGATGCTTTTATTGCTGTTACTTTGTCAAAAAAAAAAAAAAGTAGAACTGTCCTTCTACTCATTCATTCATTCAATCAATCACCAGCAAATATGTCAAGTGGTAGTAGGTACCAGCAACACCCAGAGGTGAGATCCCAGCCCTTGTGGTTGTTGTGGGGGCAGCTTCCGTCAGAGACACATCCTTCCGTTTGTGACCAACTCTTCCAAGCTGACCCATCTGTGAACCAAGCTTGGGTTTTCCTTCCTTTTAGCTGGTCATAGGGAAACCACCATGAGGTCATAGGTGTGAACTGAGAAAGAGATGTCAGTCAGTATAACACCAAGGGGATCTGGGGATGGGGGCACTTGAGTCATCTTTCTTGCAGCTCGTTTTTGCTTCTGCATCTGTTCAAGCACTCTCCCCAGTGTATGGGTTCTCTCTTACAGTGGACTGCTGCTGGGCTGGCCTAGTCTCTAACTTGGGGATTTGAGAGCATCTAGCTCAGGATGAACGGTTCTGGCCACAGGGTCACTTGATGTCCCATGGCGAAATACTCGAACTGTATCAGGGCCTGCCAGGAGCTGTCTTTTTAACAAAGTGTAGTTTTCTGCCACAGATGGCACAGCGTTGCTTTGAGAACCCCAGGGATCTGCACTGCAGTCCTCCCACTGGGACTTGCCAAGAACTCACATGGCGTCTTTTCTTCCACAGGCACCACTGCTCCCGTGGGATCCGCTGGGTTGTGTGACCTGAGCAGCAAGGCTGCTTTTACTAAAAATGGACCTGCTGCAGAGCCTTCTTGCTCTGGGTTCCTCTCCAAAGCTAGCAACCTTCCAAGTCACATTATGAATAGACTGAAGCAGAGTGCCTCAGTATAGAATGTTCTGTAGGCAAAATCTAGAGAAGCCTAACAAGTGGTGTGCTTCTTTCTTACAGGTCGGAAGGAAAAGATGCAGTAATCTGCCCTTTACTTGGAGGGGTTCCTTGAATGTCCTGCACTAATCTGGCAGGCCTCTGGGTCTTTGTGGGGTAACATTTCACCCTCTGCATTACATATGTTTTATCACAGCATCTGGAGTACAAGACACATCTTGCTCATTAACATGTATCTTCAAAATACTGGACCAATATAGTTTTTCTAAACTGTGCTGATAGTACAGGTCCCTATGACAGAAAATGGAGGAATTAACATAGCCCTGAGGACAATCCTGTAAATTTATACTGTTGTCATTCCACATGAATTAAAACAGCTTTTGACTCTACTTTTTGATTGACATGGAAAAGAATATACTCACCAGATCAGTAGGTACATGCTACATCCCTGAGGCTCTGTTCATCTGCTCCTGCAAAGACACCACAGCCAGCCTGGCAGCTGCAACCTGGGCTGCTTCTTTGTTAAATTCAAGTAGTACACAACCACCCACCATCTGGTTTTTGTAGATGCCAGGGAAAAAAAGTAAGTGGGAACCATAACCCCTGCACCCTTGAAATCTTTGTAGTGACTCTCTCGTCTCTGCCATGCCCCTCTGAGGCGTGACGTGGTTTTTTATGTTCTGTCTTGGGTGGACTGAAAGGCGGGTAGTTTCAGGGGATTTCATTTGGACTTTTCTTTTACAATAGCTCTTAGCTCTAAAAGAAAACTAAAGTAAAAATTTGGATCTCATCACATTCTAATGAACAAGAGGGTCATGACTTGAAGAACAGGGTATTTTAATCTCTAGACTTGATGCAAGCTGTATGTCTATGACACACAGCTCTTGGGCCCCTGTGTTCACCCTCTCAAGTGGCTTCTACACTTCCTTCACACCCCAGCACTCTGTGTAGCAGTGGCTTTCTGCCGAGGCTTCCCTCTTATATCCAGTGGGGTGCCAGCAGTAATCTCCTTAGTACTTCTTGCAAGTGTGAAAACCTGGAAACAGGAGAGACTTAAGACTCCCCCACAAATGGGGAAGGGAGCCTGGATAAATCCTCGTCTTATATTCCTCAGGTAGACAGTCATGAGGTCCATTCTACCCTGCTCTTTAGAGTGACTTCTAGAGAGAACACCCCAGTTTCCCACAGTGGTGATCAGCTTGATAGCACTCCCACCCCTTTGATTTGGCTTTCCTTCCATCCCAGTTCCGCTGTTTCACACTCCCACTCCTGTTCTCCAGGACTGCTCACCGAAATTCAGTACCTGCATACAAGTTCTTGTTTCAGGATCTGCTAGGTGAGCAGGGAGCAGGGTGTGGCACTACTGACTACTGAATTTATACATGTTGTTATAGAAAGTCAGAAAATACATGTAGGCGCTCAGAAGAAAAACTCATACAAGATCTGCTACCCAGCCCTGGCTGGTGTAGCTCAGTGGATTGAGCGTGGGGCTGCGAAGCAAAGGGTTGCTGGTTCAATTCCCAGTCAGGCCACATGCCTGGGTTGCAGGCCAGTTCCCAGTAGGGGACACATGAGAGGCAACCATACATTGATGTTTTTCTCCCTCTCTCCTTCCCTTCCCCTCTAAAGACAAATAAATAAAATCTTTAAAAAAAAAAAAGATCTGCTACCCAGACATAAGCTTTCTTGACCAGAGATTTTCAGCCCGTGTGCTACAAGAATTTTTGAGACATGCAACACCTGACTGTTTACTCAGGGGCACTGACCTCTTTTCCCTTAGATTGTCAAATTTAAAAGTGACAACAGCCAACAAACACAACAAGAGCCGTCCGGTGTGAATGAATCAAAATTATACCTATTGTTTTTGTTAGATTGGCAAAAAATAGAATTTTTTTGGTGTGCTGTGGCATTTTAGTACTTAGTTTTTGTATGCCATGAGATGAAAAAGATTGAAAATTGCTGTTCTACACAATGGTTTATGCATATACCTTAAAAAATGAGACAATTTAAAAAATTGTGCTTATTCTGAATATTGAAAGCATCTTTTCATGTGCTTCATCATGACTTTTAAAAAAGTGACTGTATGGGCATGGTATTCTGTCACTGAGCACTACCATAATTGATTCAACACTCACAGCTGGACATTATGGTTGTTCCCCAGCTTTTTTATTCTAAGGCCGTGTCAAGATTTACATCCTTAAAGCTGGTTAAGAAGTAGTAGTAGGTCTCACTTATATGTGGAATCTGGAAAAATAAGGACAAGTTTATATGTTTATGGCACTATTTTGTGGTTTATGGCAACCACAAAATGGTGGTTGCCAGGGACTGGTGGGGAGGCAAAACTAGGGAGATACAGGTGAAAGGATACAAACATTCAGTTGTAAGCTGAATGAATTCGGAGGGTGTTATGCACAGCATGGTATCTATGGTTAGTAATATGGTATTGTTTACTTGAAAGTTGCTGAGAATAGATCTCAAGCATTCTCACTGTAAGAAATGAGTTGACTTTGTAAGGTGATGGACGTGTTGATTATCTTGATCTTAGTAATCATTCCACAAAGTATACGATCACAGCATCACACTGTACACTTTAAATGTATACAATATCTGCCCATTACTCCTCAGTAAGGTTGGAAAAATACTACTAGAAAAAGACCACACATTTGGAAGTTAAGAATTTTATATGTCTAAGAAGAAATAAAGAGGAAAATTCACGAGGAAAAAAGTGGTAATAGTGTACACAGGGGCTGAAAGCACAGCCTTTGGAGTCAGTGGACTGAAATCAGCCTGTGGACTGAAATCCTGGCTCTTCTGCCTGTTGTTTGTATGAGTTTTATCAAGTTGCTGCACTTCTCTAAGCCGCAGTCTCCATGTGTAAAAGCATAACAGTAGTAGGTCACACGCTATAGGGTTGCTATGAGAATTAAAAATGACTTTGGGCAGAACACTTAGAATAATGCCTGATACATAATAACTGTTCAATAAAATTTAGCTATTACTATTGACTATCTCATTAGGATTAATTCCTAGGAGTAGAACTGTTTGATCAAAAGGCATACATTTTTAAGGTTTTGATACAGATTGACAAATTTAAGCTTAATATTAAGAAATCAATATTCATACTGTTATTAATATCAATGATATTTCCATGGGTGCAACTAGTATATTGTTTTTAATACAATAGGCTAAATGTTAGGTTTCTTACAAATTACGTATTTTGGGTTTGGAAATAATGCCAGGAGCCATTTGGTTTCCTCCTCCATCAGTGAGGGTAGGCTATTTGACGCTGCGGTAACAAATGGTCCCGTAATCTCCATAATTTCAAACACAGGTGGTCCCTCACTCATGCTGCCTGTCCCGTGTAAGTGTAGTGGGGGGAGGGAGGCTGTCCACTCCTCAGAAGGCACGGACTCGGGCTAGTAGCAGTTCCATGATGCGTCCAGGATTCATGAGGCAGGAAAAGAGAAAGTGGCAACACGCACACTGGCTTTTGAAGCTTCTGCCCCAATGTGACACATATCAGTTCCGCTCATACTACATTCTTTAAATAAAACATGTAGCCAAACCTAACTGCAACAGGGAAAGGGAACTGGAATCCTACTCTGTGCTCAGAAGAAGAGATTAATCACACTCTTTGTGAACAGCCTTAGTGACTCCCAGCCACACACTTACTTGTTTTTTGGTTTATTTTCTCTTTTTTTAATTGAAATGTTGTTTATCTTTAAATAGGTAATAGATTTACATGCTTCAAAATTCAGAAGCTACAAAATGTTGTAGAGTGAAAAGTCCATGTCCTTCTATTTTCCTCTTTTCTTGGAGCCGACGAGTGTTAGCGATTTTACCGGACACATTATTGGTAAACACATGTGCTGGCTATTCTCTGCCCTCAAGTCCATCCTCCACCGCTTGTGACCTGCTCTGTGCCCTGGGGAGCTGACCCCTGTGCAGATGTCACCCAGCCCTCTTCCCTTCTGACTGAGGGCTGAATTTGTTCGGTGGGAGGCATCCGCAGGGGACTGACGCACAGCGAAGGAGGAAGGATGGGGTATTCCCTCCCCACCAGCCATTTCCTCTGCTTTAGAGCTACAGTCAGGGGGTGGCTGAGTCTCCCTATACCTACAGCTCTTGCTGGGATCCCCTCCTCTCTGTCGCTGTCTCTCACAGGGCCCTGGCAACACTGTTCCCTCTTGTTATATTTCGTAAGACGTAGGATGGTGATGGCTTTCTGCCACTGCTCATCCCTGGGAGCCCAAGTCTCTCTCTTTTAAAAAGCAGCTTTATTGTGATATCATTCACATACAATTCACCCACACCAAGTGTATCACTCAACAACTTTTTGTATATTCATAGGTTTGTCAGGAATAATCTGTCAGCACTGTCTCCCTAACCTTGCCCAGGCCTTTACAAAGTCTCACTGAATTTTCATCTAAGTGTTTTCCATTTCATGGTGGGACACTGTCTGATTATCTACATAGTGCTGTGCTGGTGCCAGCTCCTACCAACTCATGAGAGCTAATTGTTAAGTTTTCAGGAATTTTGTGGCTGGGTTTAATAACCCGACCACTAATAAAAAGTAAATTGAGCCCTGGCTGGGCGGCTCAGTTGGTTGGAGCATTGTCCTGTGCACCAAGTCTTGCGGGTTTGACAGTGGTCAGGGCACATACCTAGGTTACGGGTCCCATTCCGCATTGTGGTGTGTAGGAGAGAAGACCTATGAGTGTTTCTCTCCTGCTTTGATGTTTCTCTCTCTCTCTCCCCTTTCCTCTCTCTCTAAAATCAATAAACATATTCTTGGGTGCGGATTAAATATAAAGAAGTAAATTATGAAAAAAGGTAAGAGGTCCTAAAACGTTACCATGTTCTACTTACTTGACCACATCTTGCTGTGATCTGTGATCTGGAGATTACCCGCGTCCACTGTATCTGTATGGCGGGAGCGCTGTGTGACGACGTGCATGTAGGCAAGTGCATCTCTTCCCAGCTCTGCATTCAGTGGCGTCACTTTGGCAGCTCGAAATCGGCCGCCGTGGGCCTATTTCTACCACAGAAATCAGCAACCGATACAGATCAGGACTTAGTTGTTTTGTTTCATTAATTGTCTAGACTTAATAGCAAAATAATGCAAAAAGTGTTAGTAATACAAATGAAACCTAAAAGTTTGTTGTTGTGAATATAAGGAAGAATTGAGGAGATGCTCTTCCTGCATTTGAAATCATTATCCAGTTTAGCAAAGAAGCTCCTCTCATCATTGATGAGCCAGTGAAGCCCCAGAATAGGTTTTTAGTGTTTTATTTTCATCTCACTTGTCAACAAACATTCATAGAACAACGTTTTGGAGAGCTGATGGTTGATCAGCACACCACAGTACACACACACACAGAATTTAGATATCATTCAATAGCATCCACAGAGCTCCCTCCATCTTGTTCAGGTTTGCATTCTACGTACCTCATTGATGGATATTTAGGCAGCATTCTTTTGCTGTTACAAAATATTGCTACAGTGAATCACCTGTAAATGTATTTATAATTTCAGTCATTATTGCCAAATTGCTGCCTACAAAAAGTTCCATCAATTGATACTCCTACCAGTAATGTGTAAGAATGTCTGTTTTCTCACACCCTCAGCAATATAGTGTGCTACAAAATGCTTTATGTTTTGCCATACCATCACTGTTAATGATTGTTAATGATCCATTAAGATTTTTAAAATGCAATTTTAGCTAATAGAAAGCATAGTTATTACATTTCATAATAATTACAGTTTGTTTTAAATGATAGCCTGTAAGTGACTTTTTTGAGCGACAGTTACATTTATTCTTGGAGATACAATGTAGAAAGCCACCTTTGTCGGGAGCAGGCTGAGCTTGCCAGGAGCATAAGAACTGGCAACTGGAAAGAAATATTTGCTGATAGCCTATCTGGGAAATAGGAAGGCACAGCACTGTTTTCAAGATTTCTGCTGAGAACGGAGTAGGTTCGGTAAGTAATTAATATTTTGGCTTTTCCACTTCAAAAGCAAGATGGGAGAATTTTTTCCAGTAGATACTGAAAAAAGTGAAAGAGAATGTTAGTTTTCAAAAAATGTGTCCATGTAAATTCAGGGGTTTGTGACAGTGTTTGATAACTGTGTACTGGAGTCCCCTGGGAAGGTGGAGGAGAGACTCAGGCAGGGCAGACTGGTTTCTGCTAAGGTGCAGTCAGACCCACTGTGAGGGACCTGAGAGATTCTGAGCGCAGCCTCCACTTAACCACCCCTGGGTATAAGCCAAAGTTTGAGCAGGAAACTGTGTATTCACATAATTTAACTTCCTTGACATCTCTCCCTTCCCTACCCCCTTTCCCACTTCAAAGAGAAACAAAATTTCCTGTACAGATAACTGATAGAAACTCAGTCCTTAAGACTGGGCTGGAAGAAAGTGCATACAGATTAAGACCTGACGGGTCACATTTCCTTATCCACATTGCTTATGGGTTGTCGTCATTCCCTGTACAAACAGGTGCTAGTACCGACATCACAAGTAGCAGACGTGCTCCAAATTCACAGACATCAGACTTAGTCTTTGACTCCTAGCTCACTGTCCAGTAGCTCTGTGACATTAGGAAGTTACTAGACCTTTTGATCTTCAGTTTCCTCACCTATAAAATGGAAAAAATAACAGTTCTAAACTCACAGGGGGATATCTGAGGAAATCGCATATTCCATGTAAGCCACAGAGCCAGGGCTTGACATATACATGCTAGTGCTCATGATACGTGGTCCGTTATCTTTCACAGAAATACACACTGTAAATTGCATGCACCCTTATTGTGCAGTGGCCATTCAGTTATGTACAATAGGTCTTTGTTGCCTTTATGAATTCCTGAGCTAAAGAACTCCACTGATCTCTTACTGAGAGAGCATTGGCGAACTAGATTTTGACTGAGAAGAGCAGGTGAAAGAAGAAAAATGGTGTTCTTTCCAACCACTGTCATGAGCTTTATTCCTGTCTGGGTTGGCTACATGATACATTTTAGTTGGTTTAGGCTTAGTTTTAAGTAACCATTTTTCTGCTGAATGAAATTAGAGCCAATGTGCACCTATTATAACATATAA
This sequence comes from Carollia perspicillata, assembly GCA_004027735.1. Taxonomy (NCBI): domain Eukaryota; kingdom Metazoa; phylum Chordata; class Mammalia; order Chiroptera; family Phyllostomidae; genus Carollia; species Carollia perspicillata. Next base: position 50,566 of record PVKM010000371.1, read on the forward strand.
ACAGGCCCTAAGTAATCCCCTAGGAGAATAATTTTACTAAATGCTACCCTGGTGTCCTGGAAGAGCTTACACAACTTAATTCAGTGGGCTCTTTATTTGCTTAGAGTAGAATGTCACATTCTGATCCTTTCTGATGATTCTGCATTGGAATCTAGCAGACCTGGGAGCTGGCTGTGCATATAAAGCACAGAACACATTTTCTTTTGCCCACAGTTTAATTATATAGAGAGAGTGGAAAAGAGTTTTGCCACGAAAGCCTAACATGGCTCAAAATACATTGAATTCATGACAGAGATTCTCTCTCTCTTTCTCTGTCTCTGTCTCAGCAAAGCAACTGGACCTGATTATAAGACCATCCTTAAAAAATAGTTCTAGTTTAAATGGAGAACTCTTAATTGAGAAAGTAATTATCTGCAAGGCACTGTGCTGCGTGGTGTGAATATCAAGACAAAGAAGGTATTGTCACTACTCCCAAAAAATCACCATCTAAGGAACAGACAGTAACTGCAGAACAGACAGTAATAAAATGTGGTGAGTGCAAAAATGTTGTAGGAACTCTGAGGAAGCCATGAATTCCACCAGGGTGGTAGGAAAGAAGGTGCTAAGAAAAACTTTGCAGAAGTGATTTTTTTTCAGAAGTGACATTTTAATCAGGTCTTAGAGGATCTCCAAGATTTTTGGAGACAGAGAGTAGAGAAATTAAAAAAAAAATGAGTAGAGGAAGAGAAGCTCAGTGTTGGGAGATGAAGCTCAAAAGATTTGTGAAGTCCAGGTTATGAGGCTGAGGGTTTAACAGTCTTCCCAGAATGTGTGGGCTTTATCCTGAAAGCAACAGTGAAAAGGAAAGGTTCTCAGTTGGGGCAGTGACCTGAACAGGTTTGGTTTTGAGAAGGCCATTGCTGAAGCCACGAGGAGCTAGGAGATAAGCTTGCTAAGGGGGTTTGCGGCCAGAGAAGCAGCTAGAATGATGGCTCTGGAAAACATCTAAGGGTGAGTTGTGGAAAAGAAGGGAAGGGGCCTTGTAAGAAGTGATCTTCAGAATTAAGAGTATCATGAGCCCTGACCAGTGTGGCTCGGTTGGTTGGAGTGTCATCCTATAGACTGAAAAGTCTATGATTTGATTTGACCGGGTTTGATTCCCGGTCAGGGCACATGCCTAGGCTGCAGGGTTGATCCCTGGTTGGGGCACATACAAGAAGCAACCAATCATTGTTTTCTCTCACATTGATGTTTCTTTCCTTCTCTTTCTCTCTTTCTCTTCCCCTCTCTCTAAAAATAAATAAAAAAATATATTTTAAAGAGTAACATGAGACAAGTATAAAGAAGCAAAGAAAGAGTGGGCAAGGAAGAGGCATTGACCAGCAGTGTCGATCACTGTCTGTAGTTCCAGTGAGAAGGAGACTAAACAGAACCCACTGGATTGGGCAACCAGACTATTTTTAGTGACTCTTTTGAGACCAGTTTCAATAAAATGGGCAGAATGGAAACCAGATACTGTGTCAGACATGGAAAATATTTATAATGTACAGGAAATTCAAAGATAGGCAGACGTTGATGTTCCCTCCCTCAAGGAGGGTAGTTTTTAAGAGCAACTGATGGGAATTATGAGAATTAGGAGCCAAAAAGGTATCATGCCGAAAACCAGACAGATGAGAAACATTTGCAGAATGATGTCATCCTGCCTTCTTGGATGATATCACTTTGTTCCTCAGATGTTGCACCCAGACTGCATGAGTCAACATCTATATTTGGGCATAAGGAGAACTACCTTTAGTGCTGTGTGCCCGTTCAGAAGTCTGTCTGTGTTAGTCTGGTTTAGCTCTGCCAAATTATTCTAGGCTCATGACCTCACCAACAGCCCATGGTAGTTAATCTGTTTAATATCTCACAGCATGAATTCCAGCACTCTCACTTTAAAGCAATGTAATCTTAATTGGGTTTTTCCCCCTTTGCAATTGGAAGACATTAGATTTATATTTATAAGTACAGTAACAGCCAATACAAAAAAGGCAAAAGTGGAAATGTCAGAAGCAACCATAAATAGATCCAAGAGATTATGTAGATTACTGGGCATGACTAGAATAATAGTAATAGCTTCCACAAATTAAGTGCCTAGTGTCTGCCAATTTTCAAAGATTGTTTCTAGTTCTCACTATAGCTCAAAAATATAGCTATGATTTCCAGATGAAAAAAATTAAGTAATTTGCCTATGTTCCACTCAGGCAACAAATGGAAGAGTAGGGACCCAAAGCCAGACCTGCTCCCAAAGCCCACGGTCTTTAACTGCTCTGTGCTTTCTTCTCCAAAATATTGTGGTGTCCTAACTGTAAAAGAAAGTCAACCATGTCCTGGCCAGTGTGGCTTACTTAGTTGGTTGGTGCATAATCCCATAAACTGAAAGATCATGGGTTCATTTCCTGGTCAGGGCATATACCTAGGTTGTGGATTCAATCCATGGTCAGGGCATGTATGGGAGGCAATGGATAGGTGTTTTTCTCTCACATCAGTCTCCCTCTCTCTCTCCCCCTTCCTTTCTTTCTCTCTGTAATCAATGTGTATAACCTCAGTGAGGATTAAAAAAAAAGAAAAGTAAACCAATAAGCCAATTCATCTGAGGTACGCTCACAAGGCATGGCCTACATGTCTAGTTCATTTCTAGAAGCTCTTATAATTACTCATCTAACTTTTATTTAGAAGCAAATATTACAAATTACATGTGGCTGACCAAACTTAATAGTAAGTGACTCTATCTTCAATGGGTGATCAGAGGAAAATACGAGAAAGAAAAGAAGACAGGGGCATTAGACTACAGGAACTATGCCTGAAGAGAACTTCAAGGTTAAAGAAGAGCTGGAGATGATTCTTATAAGATCTTGCAAGAACATGACTTTTCTGAAATTTTGAACTATAGTGATTCTTTCTTTGGCTAAATTATAATGAGATCACTTACCAGAATTCTTTCTTTTATACTAAATTCATTGCTATGATCAGCAAGCAAATATGGCAATACTTATTTAGGAAAGAAAAGGAAACTAATTGGTCAGAGCCTGTCCTGGTGCCTAGTGCATAGGAGTTGCTCAGTAAATGTGAATGAATGAATGTCGTCTACTTTGTCCCAGACACTGTGCTGTGTATTTTTGTGTAGTGGTTTAGGATTAAATAGAAGTCAAGGAGAGAGGCACTGAGGTATTGATTTGGGTGTTTCAGGCTGGACTGCTGAGAAATCAAATGTCTGATATTTGATACTATTACGGTGCTATTTCCAAATGAAGCACACCCATCAAAGAAATCATTTTGGAAAGGTCACAGGGACATCAGTATCTTGTAGATTTGTTGTGTCTAAAGATTCCGTGGAACAGGGAAGGGGAAACTAAAGGAGAGGAGACAAAAAGAATGCTGCTTCTGAATGCCAGCACCTAGTGCAGTGGCGTGTGGGAGGCAAGCCACAAATGTTTGTTGCTGTCAACCTCTCTATAATCAGTGTAACTCACGTGTGTTCAACTCAGCTTTCTGGAATCACATTTTACTTTATATCCAGATAATACCTTTCTAATTCTCATCCTCCTTGATGACAATGAATTTCTCAAGAGCAAAGGCTGGTCTCCTTTTGCTCAGCATTTTATCCCCAATACTAACAAGGTACTCGGCATAGGACAGGTGTTCAATGAGTGTTGTTCTGGAGTGAATGGACCCTGCACCATTAGAAATTCTGGCTCCAACAGTTTTGGGGGACACCTAGGTAGTCCTGGTTCTCATTGTCATCTCACACACAGACTGCTGATCAGTCTTTGCTCTGTGTGTAGTAATTGCTTCTCTGGGCTGCTGTGATCTCCTCTTTAGTCCCTGGATGATAGCAAGTGGCTGGGGTATATTTCTTCCCACTGGTGAGAGTTCCAGTTGACTCCGTCTTTTGTGGGTTGAATAGTGTCACTGCAAAATTCATGTCTGCCCAGAGCCTGTGAGTATGACATTACTTGGAATCGGGATTTTGCAGATGTAATCAGGTTAAGATGAGGTCATATTGGATAAGGGTACGTCCTAAATCCAATGACAGGTATCTTCATAAAAAGAGGGAAATTCGTTCTTAATTTCAATGTCTCTGGTTATATTTTGCTTGCTTCTTTGTTTTGTTAATTAGGTTCCACTTACAGGTGAGATCATATTATAGAATAAACTGACTTTAACCAGAGGGGAGGTGGGAAGGGATATTGAAGGGGTTAGGGGGAAGGGTTGTCAAGGAACACAGGTTGTATAAAGGATACATGGATAAAACCAAAGGGGGGTAGGATCAAGGGCAGGAGGTGGGGATGGCTGGGGTCGGGGAGAAATGACACAAACAATAAAGCATTTGTTATGGAGAAAAAAGAGGGAAATCTGGACGTAGAGACACAGAGAAAATACAGGGAAGCAGGCCATATGAAGAGTGAAGCAGAGATTTAAGTTTCAAGGAACACCAAGGACGGCTGGCAACCACCAGAGTTATGAAGAGACAAAGAGGGATCCTTCCCTAGTGCAGAGGGAACATGATGCTGCCAACAACTCGATTTTGGACTTCTAGCCTCTAGAACTGTGAGGGAATAAATTTCTGTTTCAACCCATGCAGTTTGTCATAATTTGTTATGGCAGCTGCTGCTTCCTGATATCCAGGGCTCTCACGTCCCCTTGCCTGGCTCCAACCAGAAGAAATGGGAAAAAAATAAGTTGACATCCAAAGAATCTCTCTAAGATTATTTCCCATCCTTACTGCCATTGAAGAAGACTTGGGCATATCATATATGGAAGTTCTACTCTTTTTCTCAGTCCCTCCTTGTCAGGCCCGGAGAGGAGTGGCATCAAATCTAAAGTACCATCCACCCTAGGTACTCTCTAGCACAGTACCGGGTTATATATTCTTTTTTTTAAAGATTTTATTTATTTATTTTTAGAGAGAGAGGAAGGGAAGGAGTAAGGGAGAGAGAGAAATATCAGTGTGTGGTTGCCTGTCGCATGCTCCCTGCTGGGGACCTGGCCCACAACCCAGGCATGTGCCCTGACTAGGAATCGAACCAGCAACCTTTTGGTTCGCAACCCACACTCAATCCACTGAGCTACACCAGCCAAGGCGGGTTATATATCCTTCATAGCAATACCTGCAATTAACTTGTTCACTCATTTTTTTAATTGACTGAGTCATCCCTCAAAATTCAAGGTCCATGAAAATAGACCTTGTCTCTTTGATTCACGGCTAACTCTATAGTTCCCAAACAATGCCTGAAACATAGCAAGTGTTCAAAAAATTTTACTGACTGAATGAATAACATTGCCAAATAAGTGTAATAATGTCAATTTCAAATTTAGAAAGGAGATCTTTACGCTACAGAGAAATTCTACATTTCTCCTTGAAAGGGAATATAGTAATGGCAGGCGGCGGGGGGGCGGTGTTTAGGTTAACAGGTTATAAAATGAAGACACAGAAAGATGGCTGACTACCAACATGCTGTGAATAATAGAGCTGATTCTAAAGGATCTCCTTCCTCCTAAAAGTGAAGAGTATACAGATCTAAATGTATCTTGGATTTAAGGTAAAATGATGCTTAAAGTTTACTGTTCCCTAAAATATCAGGCATGTGGAAGTTGTCAAATGATATACTGAATATATGCAGAAAATTAAAATGAATTATTAACATTCAGACCTGTTCTGATGTTGAATTTACTAACTATTGTCCAGGATATTTTCTTGTTTTGGCAAGTCAGAATTTTGAAAGCAATTCCGAATAGGAGGATGTTTTTATCCTACGAGTGTCTCACAGCATGGAATATCTTATCAGCTCTCAGGGCTCTGTACTCTGGAGTGCTTCAGAGAGACAGATGGTTGGCACTTCTGGTTGACATGGCTGGATGCATGAGGGAGATTACCTCTTATAAAGAAGTCCATTCATTGACTTAGAAAACACATCCATCTTCACCCGACATGAGTGAGACACGTTCAGAGAAACATGAGCTTTCACATGCCCTCATGTTTCTCTCTAATAAATTCTTGCTTATTGCACCAAAAGCAACCCAGTATGTTTTTTTTGACAATTCTTTGAACTATATCTTCTTAATGAAAAATGATTATTGTATTGCTGAAAACTAGGAAACCATATACATCAAATATATGTATTTTCCCACAGCATTTTCTAATACTGAGAAATCATCCTAACTAATCACTAAGACATACTATCAAAAATTGAACAGGGAATATAGAAATATAAAGAAGTTAAATGAAAGAAAGCAATACAATTAACAAGGGAGGAAAAGTCACAAAGACTCTGATTTTAATTAACAGAGGCCCACTACTTCTTTTATCTAATGACATATAACAAACCATCCTAAAACTTTGTAGCTTAAAGCAATACTAATTATTTACTTGTTTATGATTTTGCAAGTTGGTTAGGAGTTGGTGGGCATAGCTCGGCTTTCAGTTCCATTTGATGTCATCTGGGTGGATCATCTGCTCCTGGAGGGTGGAAAGCCCCCGATGCGGGGCTGGGCCCACGGTCTAGGCATGTGCCCTGACTGGGAATTGAACCAGTGAGCTTTCGGTTCACAGGTCGGCATTCAATCCACTGAGCCACACCAGCCAGGCTGACATGCATGGTTTTCAGTAATCAGGAAAATGTTAATAATAATAGTAAGAAGAAAGACACTGAATCTGGTGTCTTACTTGTAAATTCTGATGACTATGGGTCAAATGCCATTGAAATCTGACTCAGTGTCGCTCAAACCAATTGTGTTTGCAGCTCTCTGCAGATGCTCAGCGCTCGGACATGCTGTAATGTCATTGTGTGGGCAGTGTTTTCCTGGAGAGCACATCAAGCAATACTCCAAGTTTTTTAGCAAGCTGCCTTTACAGGGGCCGACTTTAGGAAATTTAGATTGTCCTGATTAAAAATGGTAGGGCATTGGTACTGCAATAGTTATATCTACAATGGCTGATTAAAACTAAATTATTATATGCAGACAACTGTACTTGAAAAATAAAATAATTAAAAAAAAACAAATTATTATGACATGTTTGCAGTTACCCAGGACCAGAGATGTACCAGGTAAGTGGTAACTTGTTATTGCTAATGTTGACAGTTTCCTTCTGTGGGTGGAGTGCTCATGAGTCTGGAAATCTGTGAAAAATGGCATGATTTTCCTTAGGATCAGAGCCACTCCCTCTACCTCATTACTGTCCTTAACCCTTTGAGTTTGGGTAGACATTTTTTTCTAGAGCTTTCCTTTATTTAGAAATCCTAAGTGGGAAAGCATTTGTCTCCATTCTGAGATAGGTGGGTGGACATGCATGTGTTTCCTGTCTCTGAGCCATGTTATCTATCACGAAACAAGGGACAAAGTTTACTGGGGCCCTGTTATGTACAAGGTACTGCGCTGGGTGTTGAGCCAAGGTGCCATTCCTGAACCCTCAAAGCCTGAGACCCCATCTTACCTGGTGGAGGTGTGTCAGTCCTCAGCCTGGAAAACAGCCTGGTCAGACCAACAGAAGTTGCTTTGATGTAGCACACCTTTTGGTAGCGGAGAATCAGGTCCTGACCTTCTAGGAGCTGCGTTAGAAATTACAGTCACCCTCAGCTTGAGGCCACTTCTTAGTTTTCTCACAGACTGTCCTACCCTTGCAGATGCCTGGCGACTTTCAGACCCTCACCAATTCTAGGTCTCTCTCAGGTCTTGATCCAGCTGCCACGCCTGCCACACTACCCCGTTTGTAGTAGTTTCCTATTGCTGCTGTAACAAACTGCCACACACTTGACAGTATATAAAAAATACAGATTTATACTCTTATTGTTCTGGAGGCCAGAGGTCCAAAATTTCCTTGGGCTAACTCAAGGCGTGGGCAGGACTGCCTTTTCCTCCAAGTTCTGGGAGAGAATCTGTCCTTGTCTGGAGCTTCTAGAGCTGTGTTTCTTGCATTTCTCGGTCCATGGACCTTTCTTCCATCTTCAAAGCTAGCAGGGCACCATCCTCAAATTTCAACCCTCCTTCCACCTTCGCCTTATTTCGTCTGCTACAAGAACCCTCGTGATTATGTCCGGCCCACCGGGATCATCCAAGGCAATCTTCTGATCGCAAGGTCCCCAAGGGGGCCACATCCGCGACGTCTCTTTTGCCATCTAGTATTACAGTCACAGGTCCCAGAGATTAGGGTGGACATTGTTGTGTCTATGGGGGGAGGGGCAGAGCGGCACCGTTAGCCTACCACACCACTTGATGTTGGCCGGCTGCTGCTGCCACAAGGCGCCCTAAATTCAACATGCCACTGCTTGTCAAGCGTGCTTTGTAATATAATACACACCTGAGGCGGAATTTTGATCCAACAGTACTAGCGCGTGAGAGCTGGAAGCAGAACATTTAGCAGGCTCTAGAGTCAGTGTCTTGATTTTAATCCAGGTCTCCGTTCCTTCACACTTACAAACCGCGTGGCCCTAGGGAAGTTACTTGACCTTTCTAAATCTCAGTTTCCTCTGTAAAATGACATCTGTCTCCCACAGTTATTGTGACAGTTAAATGAGACAATGCTCATAAAGTGATGAGTACTGGGCCTAACATATAGAAAATAATAATTACTCACTGTTACTAGTATTATTGGCCAATCTTCTTTACTGTACAGATAAAAACAAGAGGCTCAGAAGTATTAAATAAGTTATTTTTGCCTCACACCTTCCACTTTAGAATCGATAGACATGTGAAAAACCAAGTGAGACTGTTTGGATTTTGGGAAGAAACCCCTTTCCCCCACCTGCCCAAATGCTGCCACTGTCACTTCACTAATACGGTCCCCCACGCCAGTCCCGGGGGTCTCTGAGCCTTCCGTCCTCTTCCTTAGCCAAGCGGCTCCTATCTTCTCTCCTACTGCTCTCCCCGCACGGGCCCTCAAACGTGTCTCAGGAAATGCTGGCTGCATCACAGTTTTGATTCACTGTCCCACTACAAATGCGCATTGCTACTGCCTGGTGGAGTTGGCTATCTAATTTGTATTTCAAAACCAACATGTCAAGAGCAAACTTTTGAATACCCCCACCCCCACTCATCTCAGTGAGTGTGACTGACACCATTCTCCTGAGTTGCTCAGACACTTCAGGCACCCCCCTTTCTCTAACACCTTGTGTTCAACCTGACTATGAGACCTACGCCTTCCCCCTTCAAGTCCAACTTCTTCTCATTACCTCTACTGACACTACCCAGTCTCAAGTTCCAGTATCTCGCATCTCGACTATTGCCTCCTAGCAACTCTCCTTGCTTTCTTTGTTACCCTCACAATTCTTCTACAGATGATTCAGGTATTGTCACTTCACCATTCAATCCTCTCCAATGGCTTACAGCTAATCTTAAAATCATGGCCTACAAGGCTCTGTGTGATCTGGCCTGTGCCTACTTCTCCGACCTCATTTCCTACCATATTCCCTTACACCTCTTGAGTCACGGTGGCCTTTTTGCTTTCTTGGGAACACCCCAAACATGACCCTGCCTCAGGATGTTCATATACACTCTTTCCTTCGCCAAGGATACACTTCCCACTAGAGAGCCTTATGATTCGTGTCCTCGCTCCTTTCAGATCTTTGTGAAGTATCATCTCCTCACATTGCCTTTCCTTATCGCCCTATGTAAAAAAATTCTCATCGCTTTATTGTCTTTAGAGTGCTTATCACTACCTGCCAGCATATTTTATTCTGCATTGTTTATTGCTTTATTATCTGTCACTCCACTGGGATAGAAGTTCCATGCTCATCATTGTATTTTCAGCACCTACAACAGCATTTGGTTCATAGTTGACACTTAACACTTTTTTAATTAAAAAAAATTAAAAGCTTCTTATGTGCCAGATAGTGTTCTACATACTTTATAAGTATTAATTATCTTAATCTTCCTAATAGCCTATGACATAGGTTCTGTTATTATCTTTTCTTAGAGATTCGGGGCAGCTTCCTTCTTAACGTGATCTAGAAGCTTCCGTCATTACCCAATCACCTTTCTCCGTAAGTATCCAGAGCATTGTACAGAGGGTCCTTGTGAATTGATCTGTGTAGCCTTAGCCTGAGTATTTTTCCCTGAGGGAAGGTACTTGAAGGACCATGTGAGCTGTTACCTCTATGCTTGTAAGGTTCCCCCAAATACATTGTATTTTGCATTTGTACTGTGTAGCCCTTATAGGGCATGTGTTCATACCTCCTTTGCATAACAATTATATATTTCTGTACTGAATTAGCTTTGTCATTCAAAAAGAAAGCATGACCCCAACCCCATAAGGAGTGTCATGAAGGTAATTACTGTATTGATGAAGTTCTTAAAATGCATTTCCACCCACTGGTACTTGGTCTTTCCTGCTCTCTGCCAAAGCCTCTAACTAGCATGCACTTCCTGGAAGAGAACCTGGTAACGGAGCCCTGGGTTTGATTCCAAGACCACCTGTCTCACTGAGTGGACCTTGTTGTTGGAAGTTCTATACGCTTCACTTTCCACCTGGGGCTCAGGGAACACTAAGTTTGTCAGAAGAAAGCTTTAGAGGAAAAGTCAAAATCCCCTCCTCTCTAAGAGACTAATACACGGAATGAGATACTATTCTTTGTCCTTTCCATATACACTAGAGTCTCTTTCCGGAAATTTCTTCTGCTTCTTCCAAGCCATTTTGTTTGGTTTTCCTCCACCCTCTTAAGATTTTGCCTGAAAGCCTTTATTTTTATTTGATGTAAAAATACAGGGCAAAGAATCCCATGTTCCAGATATGTTCCAGATATGTTCCCATCATCTGTTTGCTTCATGGGCCAGTATATTCTTTAATTTCAGATATCGAGTCTTTTTAGAGATGATGATGCCATTCTTTGGTTTTCCTGTAGATAGTTTACACTCTCTTGTATTTCTTAGACCATTTTACAATGCCCTGTTGGATGGGCTTTTTGTCCCATTGGAATTCTATGTGTAGTGTTTTTTCCCATTAATTTAAAAATACACATACACACAGAGAGTCTTTTTCTCTCCTACCACCCACCCCTCTTTTGGTTGTATAGTAGCTGTGGCTCCAGAAGCATCCTAGAGTGTAAGATCTTTCACCTTGGTTGGGATGCTCAGGCTACATGGAAAAAGCTCTAAAAGTTGAGCAACTCCAACAGAACTTTAACGTATGGGGTATGCAAGTCGGGAGGTCAGAGCAAGGTGGCTGCTGTGCTGGCTGGTGGCGGGTAGGGCTCCCTGTCTCTAGCACCACTCTCTCGAGGTTGTGGTTTCTTTCAGCTGCCGCCTGTGGCAGAGGGAAGTCAGGAGAGGGCAGGATGGGGGCAGTAGCTGGCAAGTGGAGCAATTAGCAACCCAAGTCCAGTCCTGGCACAAGTGGTAATGGAATGTTCTGCTTTTCTCCTTTTCCTTTCTCTCTTTCTTTTCTCTATTCCTCACCTTTTCTCTCCTTGAAACTCATGCTGCTTTAGTAGCCGTCTTCTTTAGCACAGAGGAAAATGCTGGCATGAGAATACACTATTCAAAGAGTAAAATGTATAATTGCAACAGAATATCTGGTGCTGCTCAGGGTAAAAGTGGCAGCGTGGCAGCATGGCAGAGTTGCCCTTTTGAGCTTTGCTCTTCAAGGCAGGCCATGACCCTGGTCTGCCTCTCCTCTTTTCTGTGCCAGTTCTGACCATCGCAAGAAGGTAGAGGAGATGAGAAATACTGCACGGATGTAAGCATGGTTAGTCACAGGGCCTGTCTCTGCTTCTCTGCTTTCTCAAATCTCTTCTATGGGGGGGCGGGGCTGGTTCCTTCTTTTCTTCATACTATGTGCCTAATATGTGCCAAGTATTAGTGCTGAGTATATAGTGGTAATCAATATAAAAACAGTCCTTTGCACCAGCAAGGATAAAAGTTATTGGAGTAATTGCAATTGTGATGTGTTAACCCAAAAGCATATTAAGAACACTAGGGGAGCACACAATGAGGGAGCCATCTTGATTCCCTCCACTTGTAGGCTTAGCCCTGCCTAGGCTACAAGCCCTTGTCCATCAGTTAGTGAGTACTTAGGATTAGACTTGCTGAGAAAGACGTAGAAAGCTGGATACCTGGAGTATCCATGTAGACCTACCAGATTGCAGCCTTCCTCAGTTATCTACCATGTTAGTCCAGCAAGTTTGGGCCTCATTCTTAGTTCCATGGTCCTGTACCCTAGTTCTTTGCTGGTATTTGGACCCTTTCACCCTACTCAATTCTTGCCTAGTCGCTTTTCTATAAGACCAAACCCTTTCTCTTGTTATCCTCAGTCACTGACTGAGTCCTCCACGGATTGGACTGTTCTCTCTCCACCTGACATTGATTCTAGCCTGTCCCTGGGATTCCTACTATCATGCCCCATCCTTCAGATTAGACCAACCTGCCCTAACCCAACCCAAGCTGGTCCTGGACCATGTATAGTTTCCAGAACTGATTTAGTTGTCTTCTCTGTTTTTATGCTACTGATTCCTGGTTTCTCCCCCACTCTACTTCATTTTTCTGTGACCCAATAGGCTTTGTGACTAAGTTCAAGTTGTGACATTGTTACCCAGAGTGCCCTGGATTTTTTGACAATTGAATACCTATTGACTTTTTTCTTTCTCCTTTGCACACAGTTTTATTGACAATTTATTCAACAAAAATTTTCAGAGACTGCCATGTGCCAAACACTGTTCTGAGCACTGAATAAACGCCAGCAAACAAAACAAGATCCCTGTCCTAAACTTGATCAGTGTATGCATGCTCTCTGTGAATAGAGATCTTTGAAATCAAACATGCTGTGATGGGAGATCAGCTGGGTCCTCCACTCAGTGTACAAGACACACTGTACTTCCAAACACCCAAATTTCCCCAGATAAAGGAGCCCAGGTACTGCCTTAACGCCATGCCTCTCACTTCCTCATTGAAAATGAATTTCCATATGGATCATTTCCAAACCACCCTGTTGGAAGCATGACATCAGCTCACAAGTTGCATCACCAAGTTTATAAACCACAACTGATAAATGAGTTTAAGGCTTGGAAATCAAATAATTGCTCTTTGAGCCTTGCAGGCTAAACAACACAAATTGCTCATTGTTGACGCAAAGATTCCAAGCTAAGGTTTCTCATTTCAGAGACTTTAACCATACTATTTAAGGCAACACAAATTTGACTTTTGCTCTGATTAAAACCTATTATAATAATAACATGAATCACTGTTGGATGAATACTCCTTTATTTCTCTTTCTAATGGAAACAGAAACTTGGTAGTAAACACACACACATTCTATGTGGGGTGCGTGTAGCAATGAATGTATGTCTAATTGCCTATAAAATTTCTTTAGCTGTTTTCTTCTGTGTTTTGCTTTTCTTTTCTGTTTCAGAGGTCTCCTATTGACTATCATTATTACGGAGCAAAGAGAACTATTACTTATCTATTAAGAACAATTACAATTAGGCAGAATTTTGAAATTATGCTCTAAGGCTGACCACTTTCCTTGAGCCTTGAGACAAATGTCACCACACACTCTAGCTGAGTAGCAGATGAGCTGAGGTCAGATGGCCTCCCTGGTTCCTCCAGCGAGCACAGGGCGTGTCAGTGATGTGAGGCAGAGCCGGGCAGACGTCAGATGGGTGGAGTGGGTAACTGATCATGTGGTGTGATGTGAGAGATTCTCAAAAAAGGTGCTGGGTTGAGAAAGCCCTTCCTCTCTGTTACAGATAGGAGTTATTTTTATTGGAATTACCTGTGAGATAAGTCTCATCGCTCTGACTCTTTCTGCATCTACCAACATCTTATCTCTTTAACAAAGGTTAAGGGAAGTTTAATGACTTGGCCAAAGTGACAGATTTGAGTGTCTGCATTAAGCAAATGCATATTTAGGTCTGGAGTTCAGCAGAGAAATCTGGGTTATTTCTGTAGATGTAGGATTCATGCACATTAGCATGGCAATTAGAAGAGTGGAAGTAAATGAGACTACTGATGGAGAATGCTGGAGAGCTGAGGACAGCATTGTTTAAGAGATAAGTGAAGACACTGAGGGAATGTAGCCAGAGAGAAAGAGAAAAACTAAAAGAAGTAGATATCATGGAAGCCCAAGGCTGAAACTAATCTGCAGAGTCAAATGTTGCTGAGAAGGCAAAATCCAAATAAATGGCACAGACTTCAAAGAATCAATAATAGTCCTTCTGTGTCAATATAGATTTACACTATTCTTTTTAAGGGCTGCATAGTAGTCCATGGATGCTGTACCACATTTACTTACCCACTACCTCCTAGGGGACATTGTTTTCTATTTTTCTAAATTATTAACAAGTGTGAATACACCTTTTCAAATTTGTGTAATGTCTCCTTGCAGAACTGTTGCAACAAAGAGTATGTACATCTTATGTTTCGATACTTCTTGTCAGATTACCCTCTGGGAAAGTTTTTACAGTACCCTCAGAAAAGCACAATGTAGATATATTTCTCCTAACCTTGTCAATGTGTGAGTTTGAGCAATTTTTAAAAATCTATGACAATCTGATAGGTGACTACCATCTCATTGTTTTAATTTGCCTCTTTAAATATTAGTGTAGTTGAACATTATTTCATACATTTATTGACTAGTTACATTTTAATAACATGTTTGTCACTTTTGCCCATTTTTTATTGGAGTTTTTATTTTTATTTGTACAACTCTTTTAATATTATGGCTGTTAACCCTTTGCCTTGTATTATTGTTGTTAATATTTCCCTCTGTCTTTCTACCTTACATGTGATTTTTTTCCCTATGGAAGTTTTCAATTGTTTTTACCCAACATTATTTATTTATCACTAGTTTTTCCTGCTTTTACTTTTATGTTTTAAAATATTTACATTTACTTTGGCCTGTCTACAATTATTTAGATTTAGTGAGGCAATGATCTAATAATATTTCCCCTCTAGTTGCTAGACAGTTTTCACAACATTTTTTTATTAACTAAGTCTTTTCTCCAGTGATTTGAATGTCACCTTTTGTCACAAACATAACTAACTAGTACCTAGTTCTTTCCCATTTCCCCACCATCTGCAGGCCTGGGGCTCTGCTGTGGTGTCAGAGAGTGAGACCCAGCCCAGCCTCCAATTCACACCCAGCCAGGGGACCTGGTGAGCAGCGTCTCAGATGGAGTCCAGGAAGTAGGGGGAGAGCGCTTCAGCAGCTCTTGGGGAACAGGGCTCTGACTCATGCCGTGACTGGAACATCATGGGCGGCTCCTTCTAAGCAGAGAAGTAAATGGGGATCTAACAGCACAGTGGCAGACTGCCTGGGCATTTAGTGCCTGGACTGCAGCACTGGGAGGATGGCTCCTCTATTCTGGACCTGGCTTTAGGCGCTGGCATGATGCCCACACACAGAACTACACCTCATCACCAGGGTTCAGGGTGACCAGGATAAATGCTGATCTGTAACTGGTATCAGAAGGCACACCTAGATTCCAGTGTCCTCTCCCGAGACTTCCATCATTTTCCCTCCCTCTGTTCCTGCTTCAGGTACCACTGCTTGTCTTTTGGACACTACCCCAGATGTACCGATTTCTCTTTCTTTTGAGACAATGGGGTATGGCTTTTTTTCTGAGAGTGGTTACCCTATGAATTTGAACACAACCTTACAAAAATGACATTCCTATATCCTGTTGTTATGTTGTTCTAAGGATAGCTTCCTTAAACCTTTATACAACTATCCCCTTCAAAAGGGAGTTATTTTTAGTGTTTCAAAGATAAAGAAGAAAAAAAATGTTTCGTTTATCTCAAGGTATTCTGTTATATAAATTTTTTATTTAAAAGCAGCAGCAGCCCTGCTTTAAACTGGGAGAGACGAGCAAGGACCCTCATCATTCTTGCCCTTCAGTCATTTCAGGAACCTCGGAAGCCAGTGTTGCATCTGCTGTTGCTCAGCCCCCAGAGATCACCATTGGTCTTTCTACTCCTGGAGGTGCCACTATGGCTCCAAAACCTGGAAGTGGGTTGTCCATCCCTGGAGTCTTTTGAATTCAGCCATTGTTGTTGCCATTCCAGCTATTGTCTTCTATCACCAAGCCCATGCTCTTATCCAAGTCTCACTTTTACCGATGTTGGAAGTCCTTGCTTTTGGAGAAGAGATGGCCTGCTTACCCACAGATACCTGTGCAGTTGGGACCCTGCCTGGCTGAGGGGTAAACATAGACTGATATTCCTCGGTCCCCACAGTCTTGGCATGGTGCTAGGGGGGTAGAGGGTGCAGGTCTGCCTTGAGGAAGGCTTGCCTTTCTAATCAGCACAATGACACTCCAGGGGCTGGCAGAAATCTTGGCTATGGCAGGACTTGGAGGAACCATGGGTTAGTCCAGAGTTATAGCCTTTCGCACTGGGGGAGCAGACCAGACCCCACACAGTATTTACTGAAAGGGACCATTTCCCATGCTACACATTTCAGGTGCTTCTTGTCAGCTTCTCTCAAGTCCCCCTGATGGGAAGACTATTGCCACTAACTATACTTCAAAGGACTGTGAGCATTTCACTTCTTTTTAGCACAGAGGTACCTTTGCTACTTTGATGAAAAACTGTTCTCTGAGGTGAAGTATCTGGTGGATGGCTCTTGACCAGCTCTTTATCCCTCTTTCTAGAAGTTGAGAAGTTTGTTAGCAAACAGGACAGCCTATGCCCTCAAAAAGAGCAAACACCACCGGTGGAATCGTCAGCGCAGTGCCCTTCCAGCTCCCTTCTCTTGGGAACGCCTCTCCTCCACCCTCCCTCTATCTTTCCCTCCCTCTTCATTACCACGGCTGTGTCAGCAGTGTCATCTTTTTTATATGACGTATCTCCTGTTAGGTGTGATTCCACCTGGGGCCAAAGGTTGTCCCTGGGATTTTTTAAATTAAAATTGAGAAGAACCGTGCCTCTCTAGGAATAAAGCGGTAAGGTTTTAAAAAGAAAAATGAAGGAGTTGTGTATGGCTAGATATCCTCCAGGTAGAGAAGGTTGATTCATACCCAGCAAGGGTGCCATGTAGATAAACAGGGATGCAAAATGCAGAAGGTTCTGGCTGCTTTCCAGTCTCTGGTCCCCATTGTCCCAGAGGCTCAGTGGCATTCCTGTTTCCACATCATTATTCACCTCCTTGGATTTCATGAACCAGCAACTGCTGCACCCATCCCCCTCTTGGGCTGATTCAAGCTGGGTTTCTATCACTGAGAAACACGGAGCTTTACATATACCAAGACAAATAAAGTACCTTATGAATGTTTGCTTTTCCAGTTAGACTTTACTGGGTCTGGGCTGTAAATATTATTTCACATAGATGAAAACCAGAGGTCTATTGGATCATGTCTCTTGGATTGCTAAATAGGGATTCATTTCCCGTTGAAGTGTATCAGTGAAGTGAATAGTTAAGGAAACAAAGTCTGGAAGGGTTTTCCGTTCCACAATAATGCTGATTTCCTGAGAAAATTGCTTGGCCCCAGACAAGGCATTTACGAGAATTGTTTTGTTTTAAACAACAGAGAGCTATTGTATAGCAGACATTCTTGAGATGACTTACTTTCTATACACATATATGAGCAAATTAAACAGAGATATAAGCAGAATAAACAGGACAAACATTGAAAACGTGTACATGTGAAGCACAATATGCACAATCTCCACCAGCGCTTCCTAAGATCAATATTATTGTAAATCTATTTTTCACACTTGAATGAATGATATTCATTAATACCTGCTTTGGGAAAACCCTATGGAGGCTACGGAGTTGGACAGAAGAGTTTCTTAACACAGGACATTCATAACCCTAGTCTGGAAGTATGCTCATGAAAAGAAATGAATGCAAGGCCAATTACCATCGGTGTGTTAACAGAGAGAACGAAGTATTCTGAAAGCACCGAGGGAGGAGAGGCGAACTCCAGCCGGGGCGAACGCAAATGGCAGTGCATGTGACTAAGCTCAGAGAAAATTATCTGTGAATCGGAAATGTCAGCTAACTATTTTTCAATGATAACTATTTATGACAAGATTCCAGACACTTCTTCGGTTGTACACAAGCTTACTGCAGTGCCGTTTACTGACACTCGGTACTTTCCATTCTGTTTTATGATGAACATTTCTCAAAATACTTCACAATTCTAATGCTGCAGATTTTATAAGGTGAGAGGTAAGGCAGTGAGTGGTCTAATGGATTAAGTCCAAGGGGCAAATCTCTTTTCTTACTAAAAGTGAACAAGGGTTGGCAAGCCTTTTTTGTGAAGGGCGGGATAGTAAATATTTCCAGCTTTGCAGGCTACGAGATGTCTGTTTCCACTATTCAACACTGCCACTTTAGAGCTAGAGCAGCTACAGGCAATGTATAACTGATGAACACAGCTGTGTCCCAGTAAAACTTTTTTTTTAAATTAAATTTATTGGGGTGAATTGGGTAATGAGATCATATAGGTTTCAAGTGTATGTTTCTGTGATACGTGATCTGTATATTCCAATAAAACTTTATTTACAAAAACAGGTCGAAGGCTGCATTGAGCTCACAGGCTCTAGTTTGCTCATACCAAACTAAAAGGAAGGGAAAAGGTTATGAGCATTTCATAAGAGAGTACTAGCCCTGTGCTGTACAATGTGGAGAGATTATAAAAATACAAAACACAGTATAAAAGAGTCCAAAATCCAGTATAGTAGAGACTATCTATAAGCAAGTAATCTGAATATGATGTAAAATAGGAACCAAATACTTCTGGCTTAGAAAAGTCAAAAGGTATTGGATCTGCTCACCTGGAGAGAGGGAAATGGACTGTACGAGGAGCCTGTAAAAAAGTGGACAGGGACAAAAGAGCTCCAGGAGGGAACAAGGAACCTTTAGAAGGAAAGTCTGATACATCGGATACATAGTTATGAGTGTGTCCCTTGTTTTCTGTCTTTGCCTTCCCAGAGCCTCACAGCTGGGTGCCCACTCTAAAATGAGTCTCTCACTTCTGTTATGGCTGGTGTAGCTCAGTGGATTGAGCATGGGCCTGCGAATCAGAGAATCGCGGTTCGATTCCCAGTCAGGTCACATGCCTGGGCTGCAGGCCAGTTCCCAGGAGGAGACACACGAGAGGCAACCAAACATTGATATTTCTCTCCCTCTCTCCTTCCCTTCCCCTCTAAAGTTAAATAAATAAAATCTTTAAAGTTAGTCTCTCTCTCAGGACCTCAGGACCTATCTCAGTAGCTGTATCTTCACCAAGGTGGTGTGGAATAAAGCCATGCTCGAATAAAGCCATGCTCCTGGGGTCTGGGACCCAGTGGCATTAGCGCTGGTCTCCTGCAGTTGTGCCCCCTGAGATTCCTTCACTACATAATTTTCCATGCCCGGTATTTGCTTTCTCTTTGATAAACCTTAAGCTTTGTCTAGTTTCTCCTCCTAAGTCGCTCTGACTAATATATCCAAGTGCCCCTTTAGAAGGAGGACCCAAACCCAGCTGTTCCTTCCTGGGAGGGAGGAGGGGAGAGATCCAAAATGGCTTAGGAAGTTGTTAGGAAGGCTTGACAGTGGAGGGAGAAAGAGTAGTTTTAAGGCCAAATATAGGAATTTGAAAAGATATAGTTAATTAACTCCTTTTCTTCCTTCCCTTTTGTCTTTTTGTAAAAGCTGTGTACTATTCAGTGGAATTTTCAGGAAAAAATCTATTTGAGTAACTAACATTGTTAAATGGAGTTTTGTTTGGGGGAAACTAGAGGATAAGTATACTTCTGGCATTAGGTTTAGAGACATGGAAAAAAACATACAATTGCAATTTGCAGAAAATCAGTTTACCCCTTCAACTACAAAAAAAGAAAGAAAGAAAGTTAAGACAACATTTTTAAGATATTGGTTTGAAGAGACACCAAATGAACAGCTTACCTGGAGCTCATAGATGTCTTAATACAGGCTGGACAGTATTTTTTGTACATTACTCTGTAATATTTTACCTTTTATACACTAAAGACACCTGAGGAATGGAGAATTTTTCATGGTGGTATTGCCTGCTGATTTGATGACACTGTTATTTCTGTTAAACGGTAGTTTGTGCAGTTATTTCAATATTTTATTTGCACCTTGTACTTATTATTTAATAAAAGTGAGTAGAAAACAGAAAAATAAAAGTGCTGATACTTGTAAAAAGTGTAAAACTATCAACTTAATACAACTGAGAAATGAGATCTAGGAAACAGGATCTGACATGAGAAAGTGACAAAGTCAAGTCCCTGGATGCCAGCCTGTGCCTAAAGGCCGGCCATGCTTGCAGCAGGGTGATGGGGTTCCAGACTGAAGCATGGGTTCAATTAAATGACTGATGTGTCTGAATTTTAAAAATAACTATTGTTATAAATGCAGCAGAGAGAATTCAAGGATTATGAACATTGAAAATTAAGCAAGTACAAAAAATAAGTAGTGGTTAACCCTCGGTAAAAATAAAGAGATGTGAATCTAAAAATGATAACAATGATTACTCGCCTCAATAGTGAACAACGATGACATATTATAATACTATTATAATATGTATATTATTATTCATATAATACTATTATTATAATACTATTGATTTACCCCCACACTGAACAAATAGGGAATAGGAATGAGGGAATAGGAAGAGCGAATAGGGAATGAGAATAGGGAAAGTAGTCCTGGCCGGGTTGCTCGGTTGGTTAGAGCGTCGTCCCTTATGCCAAGGTTGCAGGTTTGATCCCAGGTCAGGGCACGTACAAGAAACAACCAATGGATGGATAAATAAGTGGAACAATCAATTGATGTTTCTCTGTTTCTCTCTTTCCGTTACTTCCTCTCTTTCTAAAATCAATCAATAAATTTTTTTAAAGAATAGGGAAAGTAACATTAGAGCTTTATCCTCTACAAACAAAAGTTAATAGATTTCTAAAATTAGTTAAGTCAAGAAATCATCATATAGGCAAATTATTTAGAAATATGCCAAAATAAATAGATAAAAAATGGAGTTGTCTGTTAAGACACATATCGGGGATCAGTAAATGATTAAGCAGGAACTGCTGTTTTTTCATTATAAGCCTTTTTTTTTTAACTTTTTGATTGGTTTAACCATACATGTATTGTTTTGATAAAGATTTAGTTAATTTATTAAACAATATATTTTTCTTAAAAAGTCAGGTATTGCCCATATCATCTCTTTTACACATTTCATCTCTTTTTAAGAAGTTTAAACTATCATATGTTGGTTTGTTCCCCCTGACATGTACAACACATGATATTGACAGATATCTTGACCAAACCTTCTACGATATTCTAACTGCTGGGAATCTGATAGGAGATATTTCAAGATCTGTCTGCGGGGAGCTGTGTAGCAGAGCAGCCCACCTGTCAACAGCTGATTTTCATTTCTGCTAATACTGGAGTACTTTTGTTCTTCTATTTGGACTCTGGCCCTTCAGTGTGGATACTTCAGTTAGCTCCGAAGTCCAATATTTTTTTTTCCCAGTTCTGGGTACTTTGGCTTGACACTATGAAAGTCTATATCCTTCCTTGCTCAGTCTAAGCTAAGTTCCCCTTCTCAACTGGAAACCGGTTCTCCTTTCCAAATTTTCTTTCAAACTATGCTTTTTCTTTTTTAAACATGCTTTACTAATTCATCTAACAAGTGTTTTTTCAGCCACTATCCCCGGTCAAATCCTATGCCACAACCTGGAGACATAGAATATACGGTTCCATCTAGCAGAAGAAATAAATTTTCTCAAGTTACAGTTTGGATTTCTTTTTTTTCAGATTTTATTTATTTTCTTTTTATAGAGAGGCAGGGAAGGAGAAATAGAGGGAGAGAAACATTAAGCAGTGGCTTCTGACAGCCCCCAACCAGGGACTAGGCCTTGTAAAGAGGCATGTGCCCTGATGGGGAATCAAACCAGTGACCTTTAGTTTGCCTTTTGGTTTGCAGGAGGACGTCCAACCACTGAGCCTACCACTCAGGGCTGGATTTCTTTTAGAGGTTTAGGATGCCATGAGCCCTCTGGTCTTCCAGGAATACACATGCAAAGATCATGAGGCAAATGAAAATGACATGTACCATTATCTTATTCCAGACAGTAGTCCATCCCCCCCAATTCAAGGCTCTGATAAACTGTGGTATAAGAGACTGAATTTTGATTCTGGCTGTACTGGGGTTTCCTACTTTGTGCATGGGTTAGTCAATCTTGGTACGTAAATATTCAGGCATGCTGCTGCGAAGTCACAGGTGGGACCTTCTGAACAGACTGCACATCTACTTATCCAAACAGCAGACAAAAGGCAAGCACCACAAGACTCTTTTTAAAACATGGGCCCCAGGACCTGACCACATGAGCCTGTCACTCTGACAGGAAGTGGGAGAGGCTGTTGGGCTCAGAAGCGAGTAAGAGGACAAGACAGTAATGAGCACTGACCCTTAGCCTTCAGTACAAGTCTAGCCCACTAGTGAAATTGGTCTAACAAATGTCCCCAACTCCGACCAATCATCTCAGTTACTCTAGAGATGAGGAACAAAGAAAGGGGTGAAGCAAGAGAGGACAGAAGTGTGGCAGAGTTTTCCTCTTCTTTGGACTATGGCAAACAAATGAAGAAGAAAAAATGAAAGGTCCCTCCCTCTTCAACAATATTCCTTACTCACGTGGCATTCTTCTTTTCCTAAAAATAATTAGAAGCACAAAGATATAGAAGTAGCTCAGTGTTCAACTAGATTATAATTAAACATCTTTCCTGTTATTCATTAACATGTAAAAATATTAATGAAGCATATTTATTACGTATAAATATGGCTACCCATAAAATGTGGATGTCAGGAAGAATTTCCCTCAGGAGATTCTGGGGCTCAGTGTTCTGAGTCCCATAATCACATCACATAAAATTCCTGAGTTGTTGCGAGGAGTGAATGAGTTAAAATGTGCAAAATACAATATATAGAATGGTGCCTGGCATGCAGAGAGCCTTAGTGGAGATGGTTGTTATTAGTACTATTATTATTATTAATTTATATTTGTGTATCATGTTATAGTCATTATCACATTTGATTTTAATAGTAACTTGTGAAGAAGTAAAACAAGTCATGTTTTAAAAACTACCTTTGCTGATGAAGCTAGTCAGTACACTAAGTCTGCCATTCAGATTTTCTGATTTTTAGTTTAAAACCTGCGTCCCGTTGTGGAAGGGTCTCAAGAAACGGAAAGGTCGTCTTCATCAGACAGCACAGCTTCCCATGGCATCCAGCTGCCTCTCTCGTTGGGTAATTCAAAGAAATGGGGGCGGGGAAGAAATGTGGTTAGCTGGCAGATAGTGGTAGCAATAAGTGAACTTGAGTGTTGCTTTTCGTCCTCCCTTCTGCAGTCACTGGCATAATCATGCTTTTTCCATGGGGCTTAGAAAGATTTGGTTTATTGATATTTTTGGTTGGTAAGCAGGGGAGAGACCAATATTTCAGTCCTCTTCCCTGAAATCATGTAACGCAGAGGCTATTTGGATGATGCAAAGTCTCATTCCCAAAGAAAGTTCTCCAGGGAAGACTGAAGCAAGTGGAGTAAGCAACTTCAGAGCCATAGGTTTGTTCATTTCAGATGTTTATTACTCTCTATTTTGCTGAACTAGCTTCCTCTAATCTGTATATTTCTAATGCTATCAAGACAAATTCCCTGTCTCCAGCAGCAGGAAATATATTTCACTTTCTCTGGATATGTTCAAGGGTAATTATGAAGTTTAGAAGAGATACCCTGAGACTTTCCCTGTGCAGCTCTCTGGGCCTGCACTTTGAGCAGGGATCTAGCTGGTTGATTAATTCTGAAAAACGTAGTGGTGTGCATACAAATAAGGCCTCAGAACATGGAAATGTGACATAATGGAGAGTACTTTTAGGTCTGAGCTAATCTTAGGAAACTGGTGAATAATTTATTCTCCTAATTAGTTTTCTTAAAGTCTAACCAACAATTGCTATTTATCAGTAATTAGGATCTCCATTTCAGCTCCTTTCAGAGAAAGAAATAGCAGGATGAATTTTAAGCTGGTAGTGGATAATTAAAAGGTTTTCAACAATGTTTTTAAATTTAAAAATATATATTTACTGTAGAAAACAGGGAAAATTACCAGAATGATTAAAATTACTCCTAATTTTGTCAACTAAAGTAATCAACATTATCTATATTTTTAATCTTTCATACCACTGACACATTGTTTTATATAGATAAAATACGTATACGCATAAAATGTGTATAGATTGGGACCATGCTCTGCACACTGTTTTTGGACTCAATCATGAATATTTTTTCACGTCACTAAGTTTTTCTTCTACAACACACTCTCAAAGGCTGCATAGTGCTTTACTGAATACATGTACCATAATTTATTTAACTAACCTCTACGGTTCAACATTTCAATTTCTTCTGGTTTTACATTATTATAAATAATCTGTGGTGAATACCCTTGTAACTTTCTCACACCCCTGATTACTTCCTAAGGGTCAATGTATGGAAAAGGATAAACAGTGAGTGTAGATATCCTGTGTTTCTGCCTGCGCAGAGTTCCTGTCCTTTTTCAGGTGATAGAACTGACCTCTGATGCCCTGTTTCCATTTTCTTTCAGGAATCCCTTCTCCCCCACCTGGTGGAACTTTCTGTCACATGGCTGGGGTTAATCAGAATTAACACAGTGCCTGGTCTAGGAGGGAGCATGTGACCCACACAGGGTCCATGCTTGGAATAAAAC
Source organism: Carollia perspicillata (assembly GCA_004027735.1). Lineage (NCBI taxonomy): Eukaryota > Metazoa > Chordata > Mammalia > Chiroptera > Phyllostomidae > Carollia > Carollia perspicillata. The sequence goes on from PVKM010000371.1 coordinate 75,233, forward strand.
ATCTCTTTTCTCCTGAAATTACGGGCGCCAAGGGCCATTTAAAATTAAAACTTATAGGGCCACCTCTGCCATGCTGATGCCCACACAGAAGAAAGCAGAGCTCCGAGATGGAGAGAGAAGGGGGATTTCTGATGACACAATTTGAGTTCCTGGTTTTAGCCATGCCAGAAGCAAGGTGCTCCCCTAGACTTTTCCAATTACTTGGCCTAAGAAATTCCCCTTTTCGCTTAAAATAATTTGAGCTGGCTCTCTGTCTTTAGGGCACCAAAACTCTAGACTAATATTGATATATTTGAGATTTGGATGCATATTTTCAAATACATATTGACACATATATTTGTGAAATGTGGAATTGTGAATTGAATCACACTGATATTACTGTAACTGGACAGTGTAGAATTACAGTATGAAGCAGTCCTATCCCTTCTTTCTATACCCCTGTCCCCTCCTGACTAAAGGAGAGCATCCCAGTGAAATCATCCCACTCAGGTGTGAATGAAGGTGAAGCTTGTGATGAATGTAGATCAAGCTAGGGTTATAGTATGTCTACATGTCAGGGTGAGTAAAGGTCCTTGCTGTCAATGAGGGGGAAATAGGTCAATGTTCTCCTTAGCCAATTATATTGTGACTCTCCAACACCTTTACTTTCTTCCACTCTCGGAAGTGAAAGTTAAGAGAAGACATAAGAGGAGGCAGTTCCAAGAAGGGAGTTAAATTATTCAGCAGTAAGTTGTCAACTTCAAGTCAGTGAGCCAAGGAACAGTATTTTGGAAAGGAACTGTGATGGAACTAGGTGGCACCGAAGTTTTGGAGTCAGATGAAAGAGGCAGGCAGTGGGAGACAGGGAGAGGAGTGGGTGGGGCGGGGTGATTATAAAAAGATGCTGAGAGAACACTGGCAGAAACAAGCAACTCTAACATCTCCCTGGAAGGAACTGGAAAGCAGTGTCCTTTTACTCTGGCTTTTCTATCAACTCCTTATGTGGCTAAAGAAATGAAAACTGATTCCAGGCTCATGGAGGTAGCCACTGCCCCCAAAAGGAAATGCAAACAACACTCCTTATTAGCAGCAGCCCACCTAATTGGGGTATTTTTGAGATGAACGTGTGTACTAGTGATCAGATGAAATTCCTGAATCGATTAGTGTGTGGCCTTGGCAGTTTCTTGAGAGTGAGTGGTTTGTCTGACTCATCCTTTCATGTGCCTCTCAAAAGGCTTTCTTGTTCATAAAATCACCAACAAACAAAACTGAAGAGAGAAGAGGGCTTTAGAAAATGGGAACCGTTTGTTAAATTTTTCTAAAGAACATTTCCTGTCCTTCAGCTAGTGGGAGTGAATTAGTAAGTAAATCTGTTTCTCAATAGTTTTATTGATTTAAGAAAACAAGTTTATCCATATAACAGAAAATCTCCTTCATTGTTGGTAGGATGCAAAATGGTACAGATAATTTGAAAGACAGTCTGGCTGTTTCTTACAACACTAAACATTCTTACCATATGATCCAGCAATCATGTTCATCGATATTTACTCTAAGGAGTTGAAAACTTACGTCCACACAAAAACCTGCACAAGATATTCAGAGTGATTTCATTCATGATTACTATACCAAAATTTGGAAGGAAACAAGATACCCTTTAGCAGGTGAATGGATCAATAAACTGTGGTACACCCAGATAACAGAATCACTAAAAACAAATGATCTACCAAGTCAAAAAAGATATGGAAAAACCTTCCCCATACCTACTGTATGATTCCTACCAAATGACATTTTGGAAATGTAATAGGAAGATCAGTGGTTGCCAGAGTTACAAGGGAGGGAGGATTTTGAGGGCCCTGAAGCTATTTTGTGTAATAATGTAATGATGAATTACATCCATCATATATTTTTCAAAACCCATAGAACGTACACCAAGAGTGAACCCCAATGTCAACTATAGAATACATAGGGACATGGGTAATACTGATGTGTCCATGTAAGTTCATTGATTGAAAACATGTACCACTCTGGTTTGGGATGTTGACAGTGGGGGAGGCTGTGCATGTGTGAGATATGGGAACTCTCTATACTTTGTGCTCCATTTTGCTGTAAACCTAAAACTGCTCTAAAAAATTACATTTGTTATAAAGTGATGAGTATAAGCAATGAGTGAGAGAGAGGGGGATAAAAGTGTTGAATGGCAGATACTAGGTTTCACCCATGTTACCCTCAGGAAAGTTTGCTTTCTTCCCTGACATCTTATATTTCTCACATCATCCCTACCTCCATTCCTTTAAGCATTCAGTCACTTTGTTTTTCTCCACGTGTTCATTTTATTAGTCTGATCTCATATTAGTGTTTCTGTATTTCAGGGGGCATACACTTCGCACCCTAGGCCATAGATGGACCATGTTGAGATAGTTCCACAGTGATGGGATCATCCCTAATACGAACACAATTCTATGTGTCTGATTCCTACCTGTTTGCTCCCAGAATTTCCGGTCTCCTGTCATACTGCCCTTCTGTCTCCACGTCTTGGGTGCTCTGGATCCAGAACCCCTAGGCTCATAGTATAGTGGACATGCTGGGCTAGACTGACCTAACCTGGTCTGGTCATCACCAGCCCCACACTTCTGAGTGTCTTTTGCCCTCACAAACACCCAGATGACTAAGCCTGGCCATTTGATTGGGAGTGGGCCTGCAAGGGACACATCTAATGCCTCTTTCTCTCTCTCTCTCTTTTTTTAACATTAATTACATTGTACTTCAGAGGGATTTACCAACTCTTGAGTCACTCTATATAGTTTCTCAGTGGACATGTCACAGGGGTCTATGAGATATAGAAGGCTTTAAATTGTCACAGTTTAAAAAAATAAGCCATGTAAGAACTACTAAAGATTTCACAGCATTTGAAATAACTTTTTCATTTTTATAGATAATTATATCGTACAAGGAAAACAGTGTTTTCACCAAAACTCCAGATTACAAATGGTGTCTGATGAGTTGAATAACCTATCTTGGAAACCAATACATCTGAGTTTAATCTCAGTCGCTCTCAGACACTTAACTCCTTCTTATCTTAGCATCCTCATATACACAAGAAGAGAGGGAGACAAGATGATGTCAAATGTCTTCCAGGTTTAAAATTTTATGATTTCTATACTTTAAATACAAATGCAAATGATAACTAAGTATAGTTTCCTCCTGTATCATGTTGTTCTCAAAGTGAAACCCAAAAGCCTAAAAAAGTTTACTCTAAATGGCCACATGTCAGATTTCATCAGTTCCCCCAAAAAGATTGTTTATGGCTCAGAAATTCTCATCTTGAAAAGAGGCAAGTCCTAACTTGGACAGATGTTCATTTGACTCAAATGCAGACAGTTTTGTGGAAATAGTAGAAGAGTTGAGCCAGCCAGAGGCCACAGTCTGAGTGGACTGAAATGTCTCCCAATGCAACCACTCCCAAGGCGGGTCCAGTTTCTATGAGTTGAATAAACAGCCCCTCCCAAGCCTTTAGGGCTGAACTGGTTCAGCGACCACCCTTTGAAATCAGGTCCACCTTAGCGGCCAGTGAGCCTTGGACAACAATAAATGTGAAGAAAGTGGTCCTTGGTACTTGATAGTACGGCAGCCCCAGAAACAACATACCAGGTTTTTCAGTCTGGTAATAAATAATGTGAGCCTGTGCCAAACCTGGAACTCATTCCTTGGTCTATCCTGGCTTATTTCAATGTGGCAGACAGGACTGGCTGTGGGGAAACAGGAGCCAGGACTCCATGGGTTGAAGGCTTGTTCTTGGCCAGACTGGGAAGCTGTTTGTCTTGGAGTTCTAGTTAGTTCCCTTTTCAACTATCCTCTCACCTCCCTTGTTGAAGCTTTTTACTCTCCTAGCAAATTGGCACCTCTCCCTGTCTCAGCTGCCTCCTGTGATGCCTTTGCACTCAGACAAGGGTCAAGGCTGAAAAGGATTTGATCAAGTCAAACAAGTTTGAAGAGAACGAGAATTTAAGATGTCATTCCTCTCAGAGGAATTTTTACTTCGTAGGAGACGGTAAGATCGTAGTCTTCAACAAAATCTCTAACATGGAATCCCATACCTGTAGGGAGAGATTTGGATGGAGCACTTTTCAACAGCTTCTAATCATGTAGTACTTGATAATACAAAGAAACACTCATTGAATGCCAACCATGTGCTAACATTGTTTTATCTACATTACCAAGGACAACTCATTTACTCCTGACAGCCACATGAGGTAGGTACTTTTATTATTCCCATTTTATAGGTAAGGAAACTGAAGAGCACAGAAGTTAAGTCACTTTTCCAAGGTTTCATAGTTAATAAATGGCAAAGCTGGGATTCAAATTCAGTTTGCTTCTAGAAGCCGTGCTCATAACTCCTGTGCTATTCTGCTTGCTCTATTTAATACTTCTTCCAAACCCACCCTAAAAGTTGAAAGTCAATAAAAACTACTTCTATCATCATGTTGAGTTAAATATTTTTCAATGGAGAGCCACATAATGTGCTATAATTACATTTATTTTTTTGCACCACCAATTTTCCTCGTCACTGATATTTTTCATCACGTGTCAGTTAACACTGCGCAGAAAGCCCTCGTGAGCTGGCTCCTGCCTGCTTCTCTGCCATCTTTTCCTGCCACTCTTGTTTCACTCCCGCTCTTCCAATACACAAAACTCATTTCTACCTCTGGGCCCTGGCGCTTGCTCGTTTTTCTTCCCGAAACACTCTTCCCCCAGAGTTTCGTAAGACCCAGCTCCTCATTTCGTTCCAGCTTCACCTCATGTCACCCCCCCGAGAGTCTTTCTTTGCCCACCTT
>PVKM010000371.1:80143-112704 GCA_004027735.1 Carollia perspicillata
TCTCTCAAGGGGAGCAAAAGCCTTGGTCCTTGCCATGACCTGCGTTTATTGGGTTTCTGGACACATTACATGATGGCCCTCATTTACTATGCACAGGTTGCTTCAGGGGGTTACCTTTTGCAGAAAAAAAGGAGCCAATGCTGCTAATCACATCACAGAAGAGGGATATTTGCAAATGAAAAGGGAAAAGTAGTTGAACTGGTTACACACATCCTTGGAAGGTTTAGCAAGGATTTTAGGAAGTTACTTTGCAGTAAATGTTTGCCACTGGGGGCTGGGCCCACACCATGCAGAATGGTCTCCTACATCCTACAATTAGATTATGTATATATTTATTACCTCTCTTCTTGGAATATAATCATTATTATAACTTTCTCTTTTAAATTTAATTTTATTTATTTATCTTTAGAGGGGAAGGGTTAGGGAGACAAATATCAATGTATGGTTGCCTCTTGTGTGTCCTCTTCTGGGAACTGGCCTGCAACCCAGGCATGTGCCCTGACTGGGAATTGAACCACAATCCTTTGGTTCACAGGCCCGTGCTCAATCCACTGAGCTACACCAGCCAGGCCTATTATGACTTTCTTATTAGTGGCTGAATCCCTAGCACCTAGGAAAGCACCTAGCACAAAAAAATTATGCATCTTGGAATATAAAACAAGGAAATTTGGCAAAATGTAGAATAAAAACACATTAAGGTAAAGAAAAAATAGGAGGGAAAGTTAAGAAATAAAGAATCATTCCATAAAGTCCACATTGGCTAAAAAGCATCTCAGAAAAAACAACAGCAACATGATAGAAAAGTTAAATGGAGAAACACGTAATCTTTATAGAGCAAAAGCCCCTTAATTGTAGAACAGTACAAGTGAAGAGAAAAAAATCCAGATACACCACTGAAAATGCTTTTATTTGCACTGGACTCATTGCATCGTCCCCAAAAGCCTTCTGAATCATCAGAACAGTTTCCACAGAGGAGCGTTCGAGAACAATGCAAAATTTGATGCAGATTTGTTGCTCTACTTCACAAGTGGCAAACACAAGGCCCATGGACCGAACCTGGCCCTCCACCTTGTTTTATCCAGCCCAGTACTTGTTTCTATCTGGCGGCAGCACAAGCTCTCACTTAACTGTTAAGGAGTAGTTACATTTATACAGTCCTAAAATTACATTCAGCCCTTTGAAGGCAACTGCAAGGCTGATGTGGCCCCCGGTTAAAATGAATTTGACACCCCTACTCTACTCACTCAGTCATTTTGAATGCAACGGTCACAGAGTACCCATTCTCACTCAAAGACATCACCACCCCCAGTTGCTAGTACAGTGAAGTTGTCATTGTTCATACATGTGCATTCCAGGAGGGTACACTCCACCCGCCTTGGCTGCCAGGTTACATCAATGTCCCACAAACCATTCTTGTCATATTAACAATGGCTGGACTTTTTTCCAGACAGACCTTGTACATAATCATGGCTAAACATAATGGTTGTTTTATTCCTTTTAATCACCTTTAATCTCATTTTTATGTATAAAATATGGATATTTTAAAAGTCTATACAGTACTAATTTACAGTCAGATGATGGATTGATGATGATGATGGTAGTAGTGATAATCTAATATTACTGTAGGAAGTCATTTATTTAATTCTTGCTTCTATTCTGCCAAAATCTGTTTTTTCTCACAACATCTCTGAGAGTTCTATTAATGTGTTTTTTGACATTTTACATTTTTCCTAGTGAACCTTCCTATTAGGAAGCTTCAATCCCCTCTCTGCTTTCATAAATTCTGGTTCTCAGTGTTATAGTATACATTTTAAGATTAGTTTCACAAAAAGCTAGTTTGTAATTCTGTTTTTTATCGCTTTACATATTCACTTCAAAAAAAGTCAAGTTAAAATATTTCGTGGAGAATGTAAAAGCCCATGTCTGATCCATGCGTCAATCTTATAGATCAAAGTGAGATTTTAAGTCCATGGGTCCACCGGCCAGTCTATAATTTATTGCTTAACTGGTGGGATCTCTGACTTTCATACTCTATTTCATTCCTTTATCTTGAAGGAAAAGTGGAAAGTACACTTAGAATGACCCACTGCCCTGGTTTACCTACTACTGAGGGAGTTCCCAAGATGCCGGATTTTCAGTGGCAAACCCAAGAAATTCCCAGGAAAACTGGGATGAGTTTTATGCCTTTAGGGTGTGTGTGTGTGTGTGTGTGTGTGCACAAGCATGTGTGTGTATGGGATTAGGTCTATATGGTAGACATTATTTTCTATTAAATTTTATATCCCATAAAACAACTTAAATATATACAGTGTATATATATACATATATGCACATATCTATCCATCTATTTATCCATCTCCTTTTAGTTCTTCTTTAGTTGAGTCATCTTTAAAATGAGAATAATATGCAATGTGCTCACAGGAGTGTTCGACTGCTTAATTAACGCCTGTAAATTGCTTTGGGATCTTTTGATGAAAGCACTAAGTAATTGTATGTATAAGTTTATAACACTATTATTCTTATTTTATTTGGAAGGACTCAGCAGGATTCAAATACTGATTGAACATAAAGGGATAACTTTACCATTATCTTGATACTATAATTCCCATGGAGGTTCACTAAAAATATTTACATAATATGGAACTAGTTCACAACAAGTTGTTCTTTTTAAAAAAATATCAAAAGAAGGTAAATGATACAGGGACTTCAGATCTAAAGAACAAAATACACAGGCAGGAAAGAGGTAGCTACACAAGTCTGAAATAAACAAAACCATTTTGTAATGGCTTTGTAAAAAACTACATAAAGAAGCTCCTGTAAAAAAAAGGCTCTATTTTCCTTGTATACATTCTAGGTAAACATATTTCTGAGAGATGTATTTACTTCTCCTTACTGAAGATATCAGGTTCTCCATTGACAGATACTATAGTTTTTCCTGGGGCTAATCTGGGAATATTTGAGATAAAAATAAATGGTACCATTCAAACGGAACATTTTATCCTTTTTTGCTTACATATTCCTGTGTGTGTTTCTTAGGAACAGGGATATTCTCTTACATAACCACAGAACAATTATCAAAGTTGGAAAATTTACATTAACATTTTCTAATTTACAGACCTTAACTGTATTTTTGCCAATTGTCCTAGTAATGCCCTTTGTGGCAAATTATAATTTAAAAAATCTGGTTAAAGATATAGCTGGGATTAAACATTATGTTTATCTGTTTATCTCTTTAGCCTTTTAAAATCTGAAATGAGACGATGGGGGCATAAGTAGATACTCTTTGCTTCCTTGTACAATCAAAAGAAGGGTAACAACAAATTTAAAAACAAAAAACAACCAGAACTGCCAGAAAAAAATGAACTGTATTGGAAGTCCAACAACAAAGGAGTTAAAGAAGCAACATACATTCAGACTGGTAGGAGGGGCAAAGATAGGCAGCTGGGGTGGAGAGGACATGTGGCAAAGCTGAGGCTGGAGGACCAGGTGGTCCCACATTCGCCTATGGATAAACTGGGAGAAAAACCTGGGGACCGAGACAGACCATGCAACTCAGGGTCCCAACACCAGGAAAAGAAAAGTTCCAAAACCTCTGGCTGTAAAATCCTATATGGCAGCAGGAGAAATTGCCAGTCCCATGGGAGAGTCTGTTGGAGGGGGCGACAGGGTCCTAGAGCGTACACAAGCCCACCCATGTGGGAATCAGCACCAGAAGGGTGCAATTTGCTTGTGGGAAGTTGGGGAAGTGACTGAAAGCAGGGCAAGAGCTAGGCAAGTGACATTGGTCCCTCCCTGACCCCTCCTCCATATATAGTGCCACAATGCAGTGAGGTGGGTTGCCCTGCCCTGGCAAATACCTAAGGCTCCACTCCTTACAACATAACAGGTACTCTGAGACAAATACATATGGCCCAAATGAAAGACAGATCAAAGCTCCAGAAAAAATACAACTAAGCGTTGAAGAGATCGCCAGCCTATCAGATGCAGAGTTCAAAACACTGGTAATCAGGATGCTCACAGAACTGGTTGAGTATGGTCACAAAATAGCGGAAAAAGTGAAGGCTATGAAAAGTAAAATAAAGGAAAATGTACAGGAAACCAACAGTGACGGGAAGGAAACCAGGACTCAAATCAACACTTTGGACCAGAAGGAGGAAAGAAACATTCAATGAGGACAGAATGAAGAAACAAGAATTCAAAAAAATGAAGAGACACTTAGGAACCTCCTGGGCAACTTTAAACATTCCAACATCTGAATCATAGGGGTTCCAGAAGGAGAAGAGGAAGACCAAGAAATTGAAAACTTATTTGAACAAATAATGAAGAAAAACTCCCCCAATCTTGCAAAGGAAATAGACTTCCAGGAGGTCCAGGAAGCTCAGAGAGTCCCAAAGAAGTTGGACCCAAAGAGTAACATACCAAGGCACATCATAATTACATTACCCAAGATTCAAGATAAGGAGAGAATCTTAAAAGCAGCAAGAGCATAGGAGACAGTTACCTACAAAGGAGTTCCCATTAGACTATCAGCTGATTTTTCAAAAGAAACATTGCAGGCAAGAAGGGACTGGAAAGAAGTATTCCAAGTCATGAAAGGCAAGTACCTACACCCAAGATTACTCTATCCAGCAAAGCTATCATTTAGAATGGAAGGGGAGATAAAGTGCTTCCCAGATAAGGTCAAGTTAAAGGAGTTCATCATCACCAAGCCCTTATTATATGAAATGTTAAAGGGACTTATCTAAGAAAAAGATGATCAAAAATATGAATAGTAAAATGACAACAAACTCACAACTATCAGCAACTGAACATAAAAAAGACAAAAACTAAAACTAAGCAAACAACTAGAACAGGAACAGATTCACAGAAATGGAGATCACATGGAGGGTTAGCATCAGGGAGGGAAAGGATGGCAAATGGGGTAAAAGGTACAGGGGATAAGAAGAAGCATAAATGGTAGGTACAAAATAGACAGGAGGAGGTTAAGAATAGTATAGGAAATGGGGAAGCCAAAGAACTTACATGTATGACCCGCAGACATGAACTAAGCAGGGGAATGTTGGTGGGAGGGTAGCAGAGGGTGGTGCAGGGAGGAGGGGAATAAAGGGGAGAAAAAAATGAGGCAACTGTAACACCATAATGAATAAAATATACTTTAAAAAATAAAATAAAATCTGAAATGATTTCTCAGTCTCTTTTTTATAACATTTACACTTTAAAGAGTATAGCCCAGTTATTTTGCATAATATCCCTCACTTTTTTGTCTGATGTTTTCTCATAGGACAACATCAGACAAAAATTATTAAGGGCAAGCAGGGTGATACAGAAGAGATGTGACCATACGAAAGGGATCCCCCCCAAAAACTGGAGTTACAATCTGGAGGGTGGGCCCCTTGTAGTACATGTTTCCCCCACTAGGTGAGTGTTCTAGGAACTCATCTGCAACAGTGTACCAGCTGGTGGTGTTTGAGAGGCTGCACTTGGCATCAATGAATTTTTTTTGAAGACTCAATGCATTTGCCTATTCCATGATGGGTGATTTACAAGTGTACCTGCCTACACCCTGCTGAGTGTTCAGCAGTTTTTGACAAAAATGGCATGATCCCCATGCCCCACCCTCCCCATTCACTGGATCTCACCCCGAGTGAGATTTTTTTTTGGTTTTTCCAGATGAAAAAAGTCCTCAAAGGGAAACATTTTGCTGATGTGGAAGAGGTGAAACAAAGCACTAAAAGGCTTTAAAATTGAACTCAAAAACTCATTTGAGCAGTGGAAAAAAATGTCTCAATAGGTGTACTGCACCAAGTGGAGAGTATTTTGAAGGTAACTGAAATTTAAACATGTAAGAATAAGCACACAAATTTTGATGAAAAAATCCAGGTTTTTCTGGCTTCCCCCCCGGTATTACTTGAAGAGGCAAAATGGAATATTTATTGATGCGAAAGGCAAATACAAATTGCTTGACCTCTGCACCCACCCAGACTGGGATGGAACCCTTAATCCAGGTATGTGCCCCAACCAGGAATCAAAGCCACAAGCCTTTGGTGCAAAGGATGATGTTCTAATCAACTGAGCTACCAAACCAGAGCAAAATGGAACATTTTTAAAGAGCAGTGTTTCATGGGTACGTGCAATATAACAAGCCTAGGCTGAGGACAAAGCCTTCAGTGGGCTGGTGGTGGATGCTGTGGGGCACTACCCAAATCCACACCTGCAGGAAGAGTTGGCTTCTGACTACCTGTAGCTGAGTACCTTTCCAGTTATTCCCTCAACCTACATAGCGACCTGTTGCTCCCACATTCAACAGCTGGTTGAGGTTGGGGTGCAAAGGCTAGGAGAACTCTGAAGAGCACTCCAAACTCCAGAGTTCCTGTGGGACAGGCTGTTTCAGCTGCACCTGCATCTGCGTTCAACTTCTCCTTCTGCCTAACCCTGCTTGTTGCCTTTTCTCCCTCCTTCCCTCCCTCCCTCTCTCACCTGAGTTGTTCCGGAGATCATTCTGCAGTAATCTCCTGCTCATTAATCTGAGACCTGCAAGATCTCTTCCCCAGGAAGTCTGACCTTCTGACCTACCACTGGGCCATTTTACATATGTTAGTCTTTTAATAATCATTTCAAGCATTAAAATAGGTCAGTTTAAAACATATTAACATTATTTAAGTAGAATGCAAGCTAATCCTCTTATCCAAGGTTTATTCCAGCATGATTCTACCATAAGAACTGTGCAGTCAGAGGACAATGATACCAAGATGTTAATAAGAGACTGTCTAGATTGCTTAGGATAGTCAGAGCTTTATTTTTACCTGTGCATGTCCAGAAATTTAACTTCATCGAGGTGATCGAACTCAGAGAAACTAATGCAGAGTAAGAAAAGAACGTATAACAAATTTTCTTCTATTTAAATTGAATTTATTGGGGTGATATTGATTAATAAAACATGTAGCAATTTATAATGAGGAATGTAATTGTCAAGCAAACCAAAATTTCTTATTGGCTAACTGGCATACCCTTATTCCACAAGAAAATCTACATGGGAAGCCAAATCAGAAATTTACTTGCTGCATAAGATGACTTATACAACTTTAATTTATCTGATTTATCATGATCTAATCACATTTGCACTATTCAGCCCCAGTGAGACATACTTACAATGAAATCAGATATTCATTTCTGCTTACCAAGGTACTCTAGCCCCAGATAATTTACAACATCCAGTTTAATACTTAAAAATATAAAACAGCCTCTTAATGGTCCACTAATATCCCTTCTGGTTCCCCACAGACCAGTTTTCCACATTAGAAGCAGAGTAAGTTTTTAAATGCAAATTCGATGCCACCCCTCTGCCTAAAACCCTTCAAAAGCTTCTTATTGCTATTAAGTGAAGATAAATCTCCTTAATCTTGTCCACAAGGCCAGTGTGGCCTAATCAGAAAAAAAATCAATTCTTTGAAAGCCCTATCTGGGTTACTTCCTCCAGGAAACTGAGTCAGCATAAAATGCCTATGAAAACAACCTGACTCAAAGGAAGATTGGAAAATATAAGCAGACTGAGAGGTAGATTCAACTTTTCGCCATAACCCTTATCTCTAAATTTATAAAACCACCTAGCAAAAAGAATTGTCTTGATTGCCTCAGATACTACTTAAATTCTCTATGTTCAAAAAAGCCACAGGTTTTGTGACTTACTTCCCTACACAGTCTTGCCCTCAACCTTAGCCCCGAAGCTGAAGGGAAGAAGAGGAACTTAGATTGTGTGCCAGTGAAGTAGCTGTCATTTTACATACCTTATCTAACTTAGTTTTTACAACACTATGAGATGGAGAGATAGGGACCTCCTTATCCACAAATTTTTCCCTGAGTGCCCATTGTCATAAGATTGTTCAAGGAAGCAAAAGTCATTGAAACATGAAAATACAATATGTACAACTGACCTATTATGAAATGTCTCTACAAACTTCCCGTTCTGTTAACACTAGGGTTTATCTGTAAATATCATGTCAATGTCTCAGTCTCTCTTTCTTTGGCAAGACTGAAAACACAAAGCCTAGTGTAAGCAAGCACGTGGGAAAATGCGAATTTTCTTGTACAGCTTGTTTGTAACAGTGGGAATTAGTGAACCTCTAAATGGTAGTTTGGCAATAGGTTTGGAAATGTAAAATGTGCATTCCCTTTGACCTACTTCTAAGAATTTGCCCCAAATGTGACATTCTCTAGTGGGAAGAAATAAAAAAGGAAGTTCAATTGTTTTAACTTGATGGAAACTGTTGAAAACAATGGTTTAAACTAGAAAAATATAAATATTAATAGATCTTAGAGAACATATTTTTCAAGAGCAACACTTTATATGATTGTGATGCATTGTCATATGTAAACTGAGGGATGCCAATTCACATCATATAATAGGCTAAAAAAACTCTAATGTGATTTAGTTTTTGCCCGGTCTAAGTAGTACATGGTAGAAATTGTAACCTAATTTTTTTTTCAATTTTTAAAATTATGGTAAAATACATGTATCATAAATTTTACCTGTATGTACCATAAAACACTGGCCCTTCTTCAGATATTTCATTGTTTTTCTGGTAGCAATTACCTTCTGATAATGAGGGCTTCTTTTCAAATTTTCCCTACATGGATGAGTAAATCGAGGTTTAGAGAGTTTAAGAAATGTGCCCAAGACCACAAGACTAAGGATTCAGCCCTAAATACAGATCTGCTGGTTGCCCCTGCGTTACTTTCCCTTTAGGTTCAGACCACAGTAGGAACATGTATTAGTACCTGGTGCCACTATGGAAATATGAGTTAGAGACATTCTCCATCCGGCCTATTTCCTAGACCCAGAAATTTCAACACTGGAAAATAAAAATAAAGTAAAAAAGAAAGAAAGTAGATAATTGAAGGAGTAGGGCCTGTACACAGAGTCACTGAATAGGGTGGCTATAAGAAAAGAAAAGAAATTCATACCCACAAAGATGGGAAAGGTAAAAAATAAATATCCTCTAAGCCTTTTTAGTTTATAGATTATCTAAGACCTGCCACCCTCTCTAAAGAGTTAATTCTAACTATTCAAATAGACTTTAATATAGTCATAATCACCTATAAAGAAATCAACTTATTTACATAGTCTATAATAAAACAGCTAATATATTGTTGAGGAAGAACCAAATAAAGTATTGGAACTCCAGTTCAGATGCAAAAACTAAACTACACAGACACACAGACACACACACACACACACGAAACTCACAGTTAAAAATGGGGGTGATATCATTAAAATTCCTTTTAAAACTAAAGAGCAATTGCTTTTTTAAATGTTAGAATTGTAAGATATGAGTAGATACTCAACAACAAAGTGACCATAATAATTTCCTAGGTATCTGAATTATTTTAGCTTTTCTTGGGATGCCTACATTAAATATCAATGTTATTTTTGTGAATTGAATTCCACTATTCTGATGAAAAACAGTCTCTTAGGGGTCTTCTTTCTCTTACTTGAGAAAATAAAATTTTTGGACTCAATCCTAAAATAGGATGAGAAAGGCAGTGAAATTTAGGAAAAAACACTATTTAGTTTTAAAAAAGAAAAGTCTTTAAAAAAATTTAACTATAATATTAGTGAATTTCTAATGTCAAGGAACATCATTTTTAAGAGACTGAAGACACCAAAGAGAAATTTATTTTTTTATAATTTGATATTTAAAATTTTAAAACCATATCAAATACAGCATATATTAGCACAAAGTCTTGCATTTTTCTTTTGTAAGGAGTTTAACTATCAGTTTTTCTTTAAAATGTGGCAAAAGGGAATCATGTAATATCTAGAATTTTGATAGTGTTTTTCACATACACAACATGTAGGCATCACTAGTTCGACTGCCAAATAGTTCTGGTTTTCTCTCCTTCCTGGAATGTCAAAAATGGTACCTCCTGGCTCCCTTTGATTTGTATGGATCCACACAAATACTTTTGGCCAGTGAGTTGTGAGTAAAAGTTTCTACTTGAGACCCTTGAATCTTATCTTTTCCTTCTGGCCTGAAGGTTAGCAAAGTTCAAGATGACAGCTGCTCCACTGGCCTGGAACCATGCGTGGTTCTGATGAGCAAAGCCTTACTGCTGACCTGCAAAGGTCATAAAGCATAAGTAAATAAATCCCCACTATTTTAAGCCACCAATATCCTGTGATGGTCTGTTACTGCAGCACCACTTAGCCTCATCTTACTTATGCCTGTATTTCCTGTATCACAGATGGAAAATCCACTCCATCTGTATCTCTGTTAGTATCAGAAATTCGTAAAAAATTAATAGAGGAGATAAGAATGAAAGCAAGAAAAGTCTGACAGGGACTTTTTCTCTCTTCATGAATGTAAATATCACAGAAATGTTCCTTAAATGCAGAGAATCCATTCTATTTGTAGTTGACAAAAGAAGAATTTCATTCTGAAACATGATTTTGTTATATTGCTAATTATTAGTATTACCTGTAATAATAATAGGTACCTTGAATTCAGTGTGAATATATTCTGGACCCTACACTAGGTGCTTAATTTATATTACCTCACTTAATTTCTCTTAATCTCACAGTGATCCTAAGAGGTAGCTATTATTCAAACAGATCTATCTTCAAACGAGCACTGTTTCTATTATGGCAATGGTGTTTTATGGTTTGCAAAGTACTTTCACCATATAATATCATATTTCATCTTTGCAGTAACTATTGGGTTAATATTCTCCCATTTTACAGAACAGGAAATAGGACCTCAGAGAACTTTTTTTGATGTGTTACGTATAAGGTGGTAACAGTCCAGGTCCTTGGAATATAAATCCCATGTAGTTGCTACACTTTACAGAGCAATAAACATAATGCAAATAGTTATACATAACATATTTTTCATTGTTCTTTAATGCTTTTCTTCAGGCTTCTGATTTACATAGGTGACATATCACTTTTGGAGAGAAATAGGGTAAATCTTGAAATGCTTTAAACTCTAGGTGATAAATACATAGTTAGCAGTTTAGTCAAACCAGTTAAAAATTAAAGCAGGGTTCAATTAGAAGTCATTGTTTCCAAGTTTACAAACTGCTTTGCAGAAGGCAGTCTGATGAGAGTTCTGAATGGAATGTCATGTGTTTGAGCTTTATTTTCAAACAAACAAACTCAATTGCATTTAGCCCGGTTGAGCTAGGTCCTCTTTGAAAGTCATGGCTATGGGTGGGCCTGCCAGTCAAGATGCCTGCATAGGTAGACACAGCTCACCTCCACATACAGCCACATCTAAATTACAAATAAAATACAGCAAAACCATCAGAAATTGAGTTGAATGGAATTCTGACAACTACAGAATTAAAGAAACCACATCCATCCATACTGGTAGGAGGGGTGGAGATGTGAAATGGGGGGGTACGAAATCCACATGTGGTGGATAAAAATTCAGGAGGGATATCCTGGGAGTGAGGAGTCCCAGCCCCACACCAGGCCCCACAGCCAAGGATGCTAGTGCCAGGAAGATAAATCCCCATAACTTCTAGCGGCAAAAAGCAGTGGGGAAGAGTTGGTGGAAGAAACTTTCAGAGTGCCAAGAAGTTCCCCTTAAAGAACCCACACATAAACTTACTCAGACTCCCTCCCTCTGAGCTCTAGCACCAGGATAGCAGCTTGAAAGGCACCAGTGGCATACAGGGAGGACCTGAAGTGTCTGGCATCAAAGCGGGATCTAAGGGACAGCTTTCTCCCAACAGAAAGGCAGGTTGAGGCCATTGCCCCTTTTCTGAGCCCTACCCCCACACAGCCACAGAGCTGGCAGGCAGATGCCATATATGAGACTCCATCAATCTGGCTAACACTGTTTGCCCTGCCCTGGAGATCCTCTGAGACTCCTACTGGCACACCTAAACTGTTAACAGTGACGTTTCCATATGAATGGCTAATGTTGGCTCATGCTTCACAACTTCCTGAAAGCTCTCAAACAAGCCACATCTAGCCTCAATGAGCCTCTAGCCACCACACCTCTTGGGAAGTGGCCCCAGGCCAAGCACTAGCAGCAGCCAGTCTAGATTCACAGCTTGGCTTCCAGGGAATCTCCAATTCTAGCACAAGTAGCAGCCATCTCAAATTGTTTTGTAGCTCAAGCAGGGTGGCCTCGGGAAAAATACAGGAGGGTGCCAACCTTGGCCTGCATTACCTGGAAGCCCTAGAGCCTGCACACCCAGTGGAGAGCAATAGAGCATGTCAGAGCACCACCACTCTGCCCCCCCCACAGAGCTGATTCTCCACAGAGGGTGGAGGTTGGTGGCCAGTGTTCACAGCCAGTCCTTGCAGCTGACTGGCCTGGGTAAATCCCTCCCATTGACGTGCCAACAGCAATCAAGGCTTAAATACAAGAAAAGGGTGTACTCAGCCCACACAAAGGGCACACCTTGAGTACCCACCTTTGGTGATAGGGGAAGCTGTGCCACTGGACCCTACAGTACTCCTACTACATTGGCCCATGTACCAAGTCAGGCACTCACAGCAGCTCTACCTGTGACACCCTTTAAGTAGCTCTTAAAGGGATTTATTTAAGAAAATGAGGAAGATCAAAACTATAAGAATAAAATGGCAATAAATACATATCTAACAACAATTGGATCTAAAAAACAAACTAAGCAAACAAGAACAGAGACAGAATCATGGATATGGAGAGTGTTTTGATGGTTGCCAGATGGGAGGGCGGTATGGGGGAATGGGTGAAGAGGTGAGGGGATTAAGAGGTACAAACAGGTAGTTACAGACTAGCCGTGGGGATGTAAAGTACTGTATAGGAAATGGAATAGCCAAAGAACTTACACGCGTGACCCATGGGCATGAACAATGCTGGGGGAATTGCCTGAGGGAGTGGGGGTTGCTGGGTGGAGGCGGACAACGGGGGAAAAACTGGGGCAACTGTAACAGTCTAATCTATAAAATATAATTTAAAAAAAAAGAAACTCATGGCTATGAAAAGAAGAGCTAGGAGTCTAGCATGATAGTGCTAAACTGAAAAAGCCCATTCAATTTAATTTTTTCTATCAAATTCTATCAAATTTCTATCATATTCTTTCTCCCACAGGAAAAAAAAATTATGGATTTCTATTAGGAGAGCCTTCCAGGATCATGAAAAGCACCTATTCTTTCTTTCTCACTCTCCTTTTCTTCTGAGAAAGTCTATTGGCATAACAATGTACATCATAATGGTTTTGTTTTCATAATCACATTGAGAATAACTTCATTTTAGTGTTTTTCTTTTCCATCTTCAAATATACAAGCAAATATGTGTTATGAATATACATATGCTCACATATATAGTTTTCAAATAATTTTTATACAAAAGATCTTATACCATTTTTAACCTGCCTTAAAAGAACCCCTGACAATGTCTTCTGAACATCTTCCCATGTCATTAACCCTTTATCTACATATGATTTTTAACACATACATGATATTAGATTGTATGGATCCACCATAATTTTTTATACTAATCCCCATCTCTATTCATCTAGATTAATTTCAACTTTTTGCAGTTAATAATTGATGCTAGGATAAACATCTTAGAAAGCACATTGCTGCCCATATATCTACACATCTGAGGGGTGGTCTTCTTAAGACCACTTAAAGTGTGGGGATTATCATAATAATAGTAATAGCTAACATTCATTGAATATGTTGTAAATAAGCAAGTGGCTTCAAACATACTGGTCTCTTTGTCTCTAGATTCCACGTTTTTGAACTCGTTCAGCATTTCTTTTACCTGCTATTTGGAATCTGGATTGTTGGCTTTATCACTTGCTGTTGGGGTGAACTTAAGTAAATTAATACAGTTCTCTGAGTCTCAGTTTCATCATCTATAAACTGGGGATAATAATACCTAACTCACAGGCTTATTGTAAAGATTAAATGAGATGGTACAAGCAAGGAGCTGAATGCTTGGTACACAGAAAGAACTCAGTATTAGCTACTCTTTTATTCATACAGAAGGGAGTGTTCAACCAGCTTGTCTCAATAGTTGTCTCTCTTTTTTTAATCATAATTTTTATGCTTTAAAATTCTCCACATCTCCATTTTCATTCTTACTGCTTGTGTCTTGCCTTTTTTTTTTTTTTTAACCTGGATTAGCCTGACCAAAGTTTTTCCAGTTTCCTTGACTTTTCAAAGAATCAGACTTTGGTTGCTATTGATCAAATTGAGTCTTTAAAAAAAATTCCCTATTGAATTTGAATTTGTTAATCATAATAAAATTTAAATTTATTTCAAAAATAGAGTGATATATAAGAGTGACTGCATATTTCATCTATAATACTTGGTTTACTTAACCATGGACCTCTGGAGGGGCTTCTGCTCTAATCTACATCTTTCTATTTTCTTTGGATTTATTTTGTTTTCTTTTTCAGGTTTTCTGAGTTGAGAGCTTGGTTCATTTGCTTTTACATTTTTGTGTATTCTGTTAAATCCATTCAATGCAATGAATTACTTTCTAAATACTGTTTTGGCTGAATCCTATGGTTGTGAAGTTGAATATAGAAAAGCAACTTTACTCACTTGGTGGAAAGGTTTTATTGGTAATTTCCTTCTATTATCATTTACTACTGTAATTTGGCATTGACATTGTTATTGGTTATTTACTAATAGGCCAGGAGAGTGAAAGTAATACTAAAAATCCCTATGGTCAAGGAGCCTACAATTTCACTGAAAACAAAAGTCAGATGAATTCTGAGTGCTATAAAAGTTTTCGCCATAATTTTTTTCACTCTCTCTGGCCTACAATTTTAGCTTATAAAACTACAGTTAGCATAAATTTGAAGAAGAAGAAATGCGTGAAAGATAGCAGATAGACATTCATATTCAACTACAGGTTAATAAAGTTAGCAATGTCCATGGTGTAGATCTGTTATCTGGGCTTATTACCTGAACTTTAATTCTTTGTCTGAAAACATTGCTAATAAGAGTTTTGGAAGGCCCTACAAATAATCTATTATTTAGGGCAAGGGTTCTTAATCTGGGTCTGTGAACTTTGATGAAAAAGTGTGTATGTGTGTATATATATTATATATAATGTATAGATAAGCATATGTAATATATAATATATAGTTACGTTAACATATATGTATATTTATATATTTTCACTAAACTGAAATAAAAATGATCATTTCTTACATTATGAATGTAGCTAATATTAACAACCTGTGTCTTTGCCCCCAGCAGAAATCACACACACTTATTACCACATAAAAGTTGCTGCACATATCTGAAAATACTACTTTTGTGCATCACTACAGCAAAATTTCTGTAGGTCTTAATCTTGTTATACAATGCATTAATAAAGAATCAAGTATATAACTACTAGTTATATATGGCTATGTAACAAGTTGTACCCCAAATCAGTGGCTTAAAACAACAATTATTTAACAAACAGTCCCTGTGGACCAGGAATCTGGCATGGGTCTGTTGGCTCAGTCTTTTCCCAGGCTGCAATTAAGATATGAGCTGGGGCTGCAGTCATGTCAAGGCTCAACTGGGGGAAATCTGTTTCCAAGCTCACTTATGTGGCTGTTGGCAGGATATTCACAGGTTGTTGGGCTGAGTGCCTCAATTTCTTGGTGACTCTTGACTGAACAGCATTGTCAGTTCACATGGACCTCTCCATAAGACAGGTCACAGCCTGGCAGCTGGCTTCCATCAGAATAAGTGAAAGAGTAAGAAAGGGTGAACAAGATGGAAGCCAGTCTTTTTATAACCTAATAATGTAAGTGACAACCCATCACTTTGGCTATATTCTCTTTTTCAGAACCAAGTCACCAGGTCCAGGGTACACTCAGCACAAGACAGGAATACCAGAAGGTAAGGATTATTGGCAGTCATTTTAGAATGACTCTATCTATATTACATATCTATACCACAAATTTACGTTTTAGTATTTTGATAACTGTGTATTAATATAATCAATTTCTTTTGCAGCCCTGGGTGGTTTACTTTTTGCATTCAAGAACACTATTCTGAAAAAGAGTCCATAGATTTCAACAAACTTCCAATAGCACACATGGCTCTACATCTGTTTCAGTTCAGGCACCTTCGACAACCTCTCTGGGGAGTATGTTTATAATGGCCTCAATTTAGAAACTAGAGATCAAAGTTTAGCCTCCTCCATATTATCCTAATCTGATACCCTGTACTAGTCCATATTAGTCCTGTGCTATGAAAAAAGTATGAGACATTTGAAAACATAAATTTGCTACAGAACACTACATAAACTGTTCTCAATTCTACCCACTTGAATTAGTATGCACACACACGAGAGAGGTGTATAGGCTTTTGTCAAGCATGTTGGAGCACAATTAGACCTCCTTATGGTCGTATATGGCAATTGCTATTTGAGCCTCCAAATGATCAGATGATATAGGTGGAACTGATTTCCCCAAGAATATACTAATTAGTACACTAGTGCTTTTTCTTCCACCTAGCTACCTATGGAAAAGCACAGAGTATAAAAAAGAGAGAAGTGATGTTATGGTTCTTCCCTAAATCATCTGCATGGGTCACCTGCTCTTGGTGAAACTAAGGATAATGGCTGGCATCTCTGAATTATATATGTATAACTTTTCGCTAGTACGAGCTTTGAGAATTTTCTTAGTAGTTTAAGAGCTAACGGTACTTTATAAAACTTCCAATAGTCATATTAAAGATAAATTTGTCCACGATAATTAGGAACAGTTCTCTTATTTGTTTTACCCAATAAATTTTATCCTAAAGCACAAATACATCATCTTCCCGAAGCCATCACATCTGTGTCATACTACAGGGAGGAGATTTTCCTCTTAGTTCTCTGATCCTAATGAAAAAGTAGCTCAGTATTGCCAGTTATTTCAGATTTTCCAAGATAATGCAGGCAAAATTTTCATGCCTGCCATCAATTTTTTTGTGGGTTTTTTCCAAGTCTAAGCCCCTCTCAAGTCTCTAGAAGTGAACCATGGTGAAATGGAAAAAAGTCAGGGAACTGGAATGGTTTCTAGATCCCATAGATAGTGATTAAAAACAACTTGGTCAGCCAACCCATCTTTGTTGACCATATTTTCCTAATCTGAAAAATGTGTGGGTTTATAGACATTTCTTTCTCAACCCCTGTTTCTAACACACTTTGCATTACATTGTGAAGTCTTGGAAAAAACTCTGACCACATTCATAACTCGTGACTGGTGTGATAACACACTGGGCCACTCACCAGAGAAGCCTGAGCCAGCTCTGAGCAGAAAAGAGGGAACTGAGGTCGGGCTGCCGAAGGAGTTGAGTGGTGAGTTTCCAATCAACTGCTCCAGAGCCACTCAAAAATTCACCAGGCGGAGATGGGTGGGGCAGGAGGTCGGCACTGACGAAAGAAGGCTACTTCCGGTTGTGGTGCGTATGACGTCACGGCCGAGACAGACCGGCCCAGCCACCGGGAATCCGAGGAGGGAGGGCTCGCGAGAGTTCAGGGAGGCTGCCCCGAGATTCTAGCGCGGCCGCCAGTCCCACCTCTCGGGGGCGGGGCGAAGGCGGAGCTGGCAGAAGGGAGCGGACGGGCGCCGGGCCGGCTGTGGTCCGTGCGGAGGCTGAGCCGGCCGCAGGCGCGACCGGAGGCAGGTGAGTGCGCGGATGCTACGCTCGGCGGCCGGGGCGGGGAGGGGTGCCAGGCTCGCCTCATCTGCCCTAACTCTGGTAGCACAAGGAAGACATCCTGTGTGTCTTTGGGTGTCCAGGGAAAGCCGGGCTAATTTCAGGGCTGGTAATATCTCTGGTGAAGGTTCGACCACGGCCTTGGCCCTCTTGTTCCCCGGGGTGATACTGGCCCCGTGTGTCTGGAGAGGTAGCCTCGAGCCTGGGGAGGAATCTTTGTTCTTCCTTGCTCCTCGTACCCTTCCACTCGTCGGCCCTCGAGCGCCCGGCTCTCAGAACCTGCCTGGGCTTGGTAAACAATAACAAATGTCGTGGATCCTCTCCGGGTATCTCCCGCTCTCCTGTCCCTTGCCCTCTGGCCGATGTCACCGACGGGAAGGATTCCAGGCATGGCTCTTGAATTGTGGGGGCTATTTGCGTACCATTCCTAAAAACTGATGCGTCAGATTGCTAAACATTTTTCAGACACAGTAAAGCCGCCCAGCTCCCAGAAGCCACGGAGTTCTTAAAATCGGTCCCCACCACTGGAACCGTCGACCCTTCTTTGAACATCATTTTCTCCTACTTTCTTTTTGCACCTTTACAATTGCGGACAAACGAGTAGTCATTTGGTATGCGAATAAGCAGGGTTGTCCCCGATTAAGTTGAAGACATTTCACCTTTAGAAAGTTGTCAGGTTGACGGCAGAAGAGCAAACTTTATTTTCAAAACCAGTGGCCTCCCGTTTACTGATGCTACTTTTGTGGATCGCTTTTCGGGTTGTAAGTTTAGGGGAAAGATATAAAAAGAAATGGGGGGGGGGTGAGCTGGTGGTGCTGGAAGTAATGGGGGCTTGTCCAAAAGTGTGGTTCTGTTCTTCGCTTGATAAAATGCAGAAGCAACGTTCTTGTCTATTTCACATAACTTCTGATAAGTTTTGCTAGAAGCCAATTGCTTGGAAAAGGCCTGAGTATTAGCTTTATTGCGGGTAAAATCCGAGGAAACCAACCACTTTAAGAGTTTTAATTTGTGCCTCCTTTTGTAAGATGAGGATTGACAAGTAAAACCATTCCTTTTGGCGGTTGCAGATGGAGTAGGGGCTTAAACTTGTCAGGTCACTGCTTTAAAGGCAGGGTCTGTATTTAAAGCCATTTTACTTATCCAGTGAAGGTTTTTGAAAGTTCTTTGTCTCAATGATATATGTTTATTTAAGGTAATGGAAATCTCTTTGTGTTTAATTTGCTTTTCTTTGTATACCTCAGGATGTATAAAACAATTAAGTTTATTATACTCTCTACCCAGTAGCTGAGAGGTATTGTATGTGAATTAGCCATTCTCGTGACTTTTTGAGGGGAGGGAAAGTAGTCTAAAATATGTTGTTAAATTATAATGACTTTTGTTTGTTGCATAGGTTCATCAAAGAACAAAAATTCTGTTCTGAAAAGAAGTACAATGAATAAAAATATTTTTGGTTTCGTCTGTCTGAGCTTTTTGCACTTTGCGTTCTCCTTAAAATGGCTGGTAATGTTTCCCATTGGTTGGGATGCGTTTAGAATGAGAAACAAATAGGGTGTACTTTTTGTACTCCTTTGAAAAGCCCTGCCATTGGGGAATGAAAAAATTAGAAAAACCATGTTAAATGGGTGCAATTACTCTTTAGTCTTTTGTTTTTATGTTTGTTTTAAAGTTGAGAACTAGGATTCAAAGAATCCTAGTTAAAGAATTAAGACTAGGAATATTTGTGCAAGTAAATAGTTGTCCTCAGCATTTTTTATGCTGAGAAATTATTTCAAAAGGTAGCACATTATAAAAACAAAGGGAAAATTATACTTTGTAGAAAATGGTAACAAAGCAACAGACTCAGTTCTGGCATTCATTTTCAGAAATGTTCTGTTGTAAGTAAGAGCAACGTCATTGTGTTACCAGAGTTGGATAATACATTAGAATGTGCTTTCTCAGGTAATCCTGGATAAATTGGAGGTGTGCACGGCGCAGCTCTTGGTTAAGAGGAAAGAGGCGCAAATCAAAGCCAGAAAGATTTACATCTTGACATAAAGTTAAAATGATTTTATTTTACGTATATAGTGTAGGGTGCATCAAGCAAGCATATTGTCATCCAGCATCCCCATGATTACATTAAATCAGCAGATGGGCAAAGTTATGATTAGGTTATACTTGACATATGCAGAAATTATGCTACTGTATTTTTATATTAAAAACACCATGGGCTTTTGGAATGAGATAATGAAAATAAGCTTTTAAAGCATAAGATATTTAAAAAAATAAATTAATCTTAAAAGACATTTTTGATCAGTAGTTTAAAAATATTAAGTGAATCATTCTTTCCTCCTCTCCTTCCCCACCCCCTAGATTTTTGTTTGTCTTAAGAGAATACTTATCAAAGTGTGACCAATAGTTAAGTGCACTGGTAACAGAAAGCTCCTGTCTCCAGGTAAAGGTTTGCTAGTTAAAAGAACATTATTATTCAGAACCTTTACAGAGAGAATTGAAAGGCATTGATGGACAGTATTTGCTGCCCGTTAACTCAGATGTGGTCTCTGTCTTCAAGGAGATATAATCTAATGGGAGGGAATTATATCTAAATAACTAAAATGCACTGTGTATTTTATGGAGAAGTCAAGGAGGGAGGGATTAAATTCTACTAGACCAAGTAAAGAAGGCTGTCAGTAGGGAAAGGCATTTGTGTAGATGATTTAGATGATATAATCCTATGATAATCACAATAAGCAAACGCTTCATATAATGCTACTTGCTTGATAAACCTTATATGTATTAATTTACCTGGATTTAAGCCTTGTAACAAGCACATGAAGTAGATATTTGTATTATTCCCATTTTGCAGATGGAGTACCTGGGGTACTAAGGCCAGATAGCTAGAAAATGATGGAACAAAGATTGTAATGCAGGCTTTCTGGCTTTTATGTCTGTATCCTTGTGCTTAATCATTCTCCTTATTTTCTCTCTCATTCTTGATGATCATTCCCAGGTCTGTAGTTTCAACTAATTGATTTGGGAAAATACATTTTTCGGGCACCTAAATTCAGGGAACAATTTTCTAGAAAGAGCTCCAAAATAATGAAAACCCAGGTAAATGAGTTGTTTTTGGCATGTTAGATGTTGTATCAGTTTTTGGAAGTTGCTCTTTGTGCAGATTAAAGGTAACCAGTGCGGGGGACTTTTGATAAGTTTGACTTAATACCTAGTAGCATACACATAAGGATTTAGAAATAAGAAGTTAAAACTATATTAACTCCTTTGCTTAATGGAATTTTGAATTGTATGCTTTGGCTTGTATTTTTAAAACTCACTTGGCACTGGGTATTTTTGGGATTGAATTGCAAAGTTGGAATATACTTAATGATCAAATGCTAGTCTAAGCCCTTTTAGTTTTTATTTCCACAAACAGCTAAATTTATAATGCCTGAATCAGAATTAAGACTTTGAATAGTGTTGTATATGTATAAATTGAGAGACATTCAATCACTGATACTTTATATTAGGGCAACTTGAGAGCTCTTTGGGATTGTGAAATAAAAGGTGCTATAGAAATGTACTGTGCCTAGCATCAGCCTACTCAATGAATGCTGCTTTGTCGAATGAATGGTTCAGTTGATTGTATTGATGAAGTTTCAGGAATAGTTCACATTTGTTCTTGGTTATCTAAGTGTTGGCATCACAATAAACTCAAGTGGATTTAAAGATTAGGGAAAAAAAGTGCATCTGGACAGTGGTAGGGGTACTGCCCATCCCTACCTGTCTAGCCAGATGCAGGCGGACCCTTCAGCGCCTTTGTCAGTGCTCTGTTTGACCCAGTTTTAAGAAGAACTCCAGAGGCACAGTCTGTGAATGAATGTAAGTGTTCTTTCCTGGTCTGAGTGGGGTAGTTCTAGAAAACTCTCAGAGTAGGATGATTTATGGTGGATGAGCTTAAAACCTAATGGGAAAAGTAGCAGAACTAAAGTCAGGATATAAAGCCCATATATTTATATCATTATAATAAGATACAAGTGGCAAGAACAAAATTTTAAAAATATTTTATACTCAGTTTACATTAATAGGCGATGGGATATTTTTTGCATTTACCATGCTGACTGACAAAATTTTCAGGATCTGAGCCCGAAATTTCATGGAAATGTTTATAAGTCAACTATGCTTTATCACAAGAAAGTTATGTGTTCCTCTGTGTACAGGTTGGGTTTTGAACAGCTATTCTTAGTGAAAAAGAAGCCAGACATACTCTCTCACCTCCTTGCTGATAGAATTTGAGGGGCATCTTTTCCTGTAATAGACTAGTTTTGTTTACATTGAAAATCCGCTGAGACAGGAAGCCCCCCACCTTAGATGGTCTCTGCACCAGTTTTTGGGAAGACCTTCATTAAATGTCATATAGTGAGCGGACCATTCACATCGGTGTTATGTAAGTTCAAAAAAGTTTGAACTTTGCATCAAACTTTGACAATTTATCTGTAGTTTATGGTAATAGCACTTGTACTATGCTGAGCTTTTAAGTTATTACGCTCCTCGCCATCCCCTTAATTAACGCCAGACCAGTTGACAACCAGAACTGATGTTGATTCTCTGGCTGTTTTCCTTGTCTTTTGCTGCTGCTTATTGATTCCACGTAGGGATATTTCATGTTACAATATATAAGTCTCTGATCTCTTATGCACAGGGGGTATCCATTGTTTTCTGTTTTTTGTTTGTTTGTTTGTTTGTTTTTCAATTCTTTTTTTTTTTTATTGTTTTTCAGTACAGTTTTCTGTCTTTTATTCCCATCCCAGACCTTCCATTGTATCCATTGTTTTCTTACCTTTAACAATTATTTGCTATCTCTACATCTGATTCAGGGGAGTATTCTGTTCTTCCTCCTAATTTTGGAACACTTTTATTGCTTTTGCATTTACTTACTGTGATGGAGTTAATAATATTTAACACCTCAAAATCCACCACAAATACAACAACGTCTCCAGATTAAAGAATGAGATGGCAGAAACTTAAATGGCTGTGCACGATTGCTAATTCCATCTAGTTTTGGCAAGCAGAGTTGTGCCTTTGCTGTGGGGCCTAGGTTTCATTCTGTCTATGCAAATTTAGAAAATTGAAAGTTTGGAAACAGAAACTTCTGTATATATCAATAAGTACATTTTTTAAATTTTATTTTAATTTTTTGTCCTGTTCTCCTTCCATACAGTCATTGCTATTCTGCTTTTATGACTTGGAGATATTGGCTTCGGTTCTCTAGATTCTTCAGCAATCCTGGAGACACAGTAAGTAATTTGGACATTGAATATGAAAAATGCTTTGTGCAATCTATGTTTCTCAAACTTTGTCTCTCAACAGTAATATGTAAACTTAGTTCTCTGTATGTCATCTTCCCCTCTGACATGTTTTTGGCTCCTTTTTCTTCCTGAATGTCACCAGTTAGAGTATAGGTGTAATAGTAATTCAATCAATAACGGTAACCATTTTCTTATCACTTATTATGTACCAGATATAGAGCTAAGTACTTTACATAAATATTATCTCATTTAATCTTCACAGCGACCCTATGGGGTATCGGTCCTACTTAAAAATGAGGAAACTGGAGCCTAGCCAAGTGAAGTGACCAGAGAGGGTCGCATATATAGATAGTAAATAAAAGAGTTAGAAATTGATCTCTTAAGATCCAGGTTTGCTTTCTCTTGTATTGCTTTATTTTATTGCAAAAACTTCCCCTTTGCTTTTAATTTAAAACACTTCCTTCTTTTAGTCTTACCTGAGTTATCTTTTTTTATTTCTCCCACCCCCCTTCCTTTTTTTAGGAGTTATTTATAGTTTTGCTTGTCATACATAAATTCTCTTGGGAAAAATATACAGAAATAATTCAGCTCTATTTAGATTTCTTGTAGAGGAGGACTTGGTCTTGGAGAGAGCTTATTGTAAGAATAATATGAGTAATACCTTATTTGTTTTGTGCTTTAGAGTTTTATAAAGCATTTTTATACATCTTCTTACTTAATTCTAATTGCAAACTTAAACTCGGGTCTTTAGATTAAAAGTTGCTACAGGCAGTTTTCTAAGGACTCCACGAAGTTGGGTGATGAGACACAGTTTTTGCCCTCAGCAATTGTAATGCTGAAATGAATGATATGATCAGATGTTCTGACTTCTTTCAAGCCAGTTAGGGGCAGATCCATATCTATAGCACAGCATTTTCTTAAAAGGTGTTGTAGTTTTGAGTTTTGAGCTTTGTTTTTAGCCAAAATTGAGAGGTTGGAATTTTAGTGCTGCGTTTTGTGAAATGTTAAAGTCTTCATTAACATTTCGTAAAATGTTAAAAGCCTTCAATTCTTGTGACTCAGTGAATGACGGTTAAGTTACTCTACTTCATTCTGCACACAACTGTTGCATTTAACTAAAACAATTATGATGAAGGAATGGGGCGGAGAGAGGACAGACAATTTCGAAAGGGAAATTAAAGAATTGGGGATCCTAATAAAGACTCGTTGAGGTATCTTATAGTAGCACTGTTCCAGGAAACTGGGTGTAGACTTTAAAGTATGTATAAAAGCTACAAGTATTCACCTCTAGAAAGTTGTACTATGCATATTTGTATTATAAAGAGCTTATTTAATGAGCCATTTTTGAAATATTTTCTTGCGCCAGTGTCTTGTTTTAATGAATTTAATTTTTACTAAGCTGTGGACATTTTGACATAGCTAAGCAGTTGCCCGTTGACTCGCCCCCATTATGGAAACACCACATCACGTTTGCCCTTCATAACTTTTCTGTATTTGTCAGCAGAGGCTGGCTGCCTGGTTTACAGCACGAGGGAGTTACCTTTCCTTATGTTTTCTCAACAGAGGTCCATTTCATTTGGACACATCTCTAATCTGGTTGAGGATATTCTCCATAAGCCCACTATCATCTAGCGGAACAGAATAGGCTTTTTCCTATTTTAGTGGCTAGAGTAAAAAAAACTTCAGTCGTGAATTGCATGTATTTGACCCGTTGGTATTCTTTTTTTTTTAAAGATTCTATTTATTTATCTTTAGAGGGGAAGGGAAAGGAGAGAGGGAGAGAAATATCAATGTGTGGTTGTCTCTCGTGAGTCCCCTGCTGAGAACTGGCCTGCAACCCAGGCATGTGCCCTGACTGGGAATCGAACTGCGATTCTTTGGTTCACAGGCCCATGCTCAATCCACTGAGCTACACCAGCCTGGGCCCATTGGTATTCTTAATGCTGGCAAATCCTAAAGGAATCATAGACTCATAATGTTTTAGTAAGGTTAACCATCATAATTCAACATTTGTCACCGATTTGCATGGCACTATGGTAGGTACCATGGCAAAATAGAGACAAATAAAATATATTGCCCTTCCATTTAGAAAGGTTTCATCCAGTAAAAGACATAATCTATGAGTACAAATTCAAGTAGAAAGTGATAAGCGAGTAGTAGCAAGGTACTGTGGGAGCAGAGGAGGGAGAGATTGCTTCTGGCTGGAGAGATTAGGAAGGTTTCCTATAGAAAGTGAAATATGAATTGACCATTTAAGAGTGAAGGACATGCCAGGCCAAGGAATTAGCATGACTTGGATATACCTCTATATCACCTGATAAATTATTTACTTATTTACTTAATTATTTACTTCTCTCTCTGCCTTATTGCATTTGAGCTCGTTGAACTTAGAAAACAGGTATTTTTCAGCTTTTCATTCTCTGCATCTTCAACTTCTTGACCTGGCACATTTCATTAAAGTTGTAATTTAGTGAGATTACAGTGGCAGTAGTGTATGTGGAATGGATTCAAGGGAAGAGGGCCCGGAAATTGGAAGACCAATGAAGAGACTAATTTAAGTGATCTAGGAAATAGATAATGAAGTTCTAAACTAGGCAGGATTGGAAAGAAGAGACTTGGGTCAATGGGTGTTGGGACTTAGGGTACGTCCTGTGTGCCAGAAGATGCAGTGGTGGACAGACACAGTGCTCCCTCAGAAAGCAGGCAGGCCACACTCACAGGTATAGGAATAACTGCACTAGCATATTGCGGTTATGAGGAAGGAACAGTGAGTGGAATGCATATGGGAAAGGAGCACGGGTTTGGGAGGATCAAAGAAGCTTTCCCTGGAGGTGGTAGTGTTTGAGCTTAGACTTGAAGGGTGAGTGGGAGTTTTTCAGGCCAACGAGCAGTAGGAGGACATGATAGCATAGAGATGTAAAGCTGTTTAGGCAGCCACAAGGACCTGTATTATTTTAGTGTTGGGACATGAGGCTAGATAGGATAAACGAACTTGCCTTCATAAAATAACTTCTTATGTGCCATATTACACATATTTATTTTATCCAGCGTTAGCACTCTGAGCTTTTTAAGTGTTTCTGTTGCCTCTTGCAGCCTAGTGGAACACCTGCGCTGTGCTCACCCCCACCCCTGCCCCCGCCTGCAAGTATACTGCCAGGGATAAATTGTCTCTTGCTTCCTTTTTGTAAAATTAAACAGAAGGTAAGGATACCGTTAGCCGTACAGATAAAGAGAGAAAGAAATCCATGAAAAACCTTTTCTTTGATGAATGCGTAGAGCAAGTAGGATTGTATAAAGAGAAAGCAGCATCAAAGCTTAACTTCAAGAGCACTTGACTTGAGGAAAGGGACTGTGGTAGGAACGTGATTATTTACCTTTCCCATAAACTTTATGGAACCCTTAAAAATTTCCCAGAACTGCTATACCTAGTGCTGGAGTTCTTTAATTTTGATCCTAGCCTTGATTTCTTTTCGTCTTCTCTACTTAACCTGTCCTATTTTTTAATAACTTAACATGACTCTAAACTTCAAATGGTACCAAACATTGTCTATAGTTCCCCCCGCTCCATCTTTTTTGGTCATTCAGGAACCCGCATCTGCAAGTCATGATTCCGAACTGTGTATGCATGATCCGTGTTAGGCTGCTGGAGCTGAGAAGAACTCTAGGTTTTTTCTTCACACAGGTTACTTCCTGTAGCTGCTTATTTTTTTCTTTTCTGTGGATTGCGCTACTGAAACAATATAGTTAACTTGTTTTGGGGGACAAGCAAAAATTAAGACTCCAATTATAATTATACCCATTTTATAGGTTCCAGCACAAATAATGCCCTTTTTTTTTTCAAAATCTTCTATTACAAAGTCACAACCATGTAATTCTGTAACATAACAATATCACATTCAAGCACACCGTATGACATTTTAGGTGAAATGTTCAAGTTAAAACTATAAATTATTACACCCATATTATTACCCTCCCAACCACACTCAACCAGACTTTACTTCTGCTGGACCCTGTATTTCTAGACTCTGGGTTGGCAGCTGTGTTAGCTTTAGTGCTATTAGTGGTAGTGATAAAAAGTTATGGGCACTGCAGGAAGAAAAATGAAAGACAAGAACAGGAGAAGAAAAAGAAGCCTTGCAGGGTGGTGGGAGAGGCAGGGAGTGGCGGAGGGGAAAGGCGCATATGGTTAAAAGAGGTCAAGTTTCTCTAACACCTGTTCCAGGTGTCACTTGGTGGGACTAGTGCCCTATTTTAAGGTTAAGTCAAACTGCCAATAATCCTGTCTAGCAATACTCTGCGTGTGTTAGTATGCCAAAAGTGAGTTTGTTTTAATAAAATATTTTCAGATTTAATAAAAAATGTATATGTACCTGTGTTTATTTGTTTTTAGAATTGAGCAGAAAGGGCAAGAGAAACCAACAAACTGAAATATAATGAGTGAAAATTATAGGTATGTTTCTGAAATGTAAAGCATTTAGGATTTAAACCCATAAATCATGTATAGTCCTCGTTAGGCAGAAGGGGGCAGAAAGAGGGCCCAGCTGTGGGAAAAGTGAGTAGAATGTGTGTTTGGATAATACTATAGTCTCATACCAGCCATATAACTGGGCCCACAGAGGGGAAAATAGGGTGAGAAATTTGATCTAGAGCCGAGCTGTCTTGTATAGGTAATCCAGGTACTCTTTCCCTTTCAGAAAACAGTATTATCAGACACTGAGAAACTAATTTTTCAAAATGTTTTCTTCATTGGATTAACAAAGCCAGGGAATAAAAATAGGTGTGATTTTAGTTTTTCTGAATGGTAACAGAAAGTTACTTCTCAGATTGTAAGAAATACTGGATTGAACTAATGTCTTTGACTCCCTTCCAGAGTTGAAAGATGCTGTAGAGGTCATCTAGTTGAATTCTCTACTGTGAATTCCCTCTAATCCCCGACAAGTGGATGCTTGATATCTGCCTAAAGATTTTAGTTCCTTGCCTAAAGACAAGAAACCTAACAGTTCACAAGATAGCTAACTCGCGTTCCCTTGCATGGTTATCTCCTGTCTTCTGTCCCCTGTCCGCTTCTCTTCACACTCCGTACACTTGGGGGTCTGGATGGTCTCGTGTGCTCTCATACCTTTAGCGACCACTCTGTATGATTACTTCCAAATCTGTGTACCTTGCTTAGACCTCCCTTCCGAGCTTGAGACTTCACTGTCCATCTTTAAAGAAAAAAATATATATATACATACACACACATGCATACATACATGCAGATTACACACACACACCACCACCACCACAGTATGTTGTACAGGTAGGTAACTAGGATTTCAACTTGTCCATAGCTGACTTTCTTCTCTGTTCCCAGAATCTTTCTCATGCAACTTAACCTCTGTCAGTGCATGATATTATTCTCTATTTTGTTGCCCAAGCCTTGTCTGACTTTTCCTTCTTGTTTGTCACTCACATCCCATTAAGTCCTCCTTACTACCTTTTGAATTCTGTCTTTGTTTTCTCCAGTGTTAGTATCTTTATTCAGGCTCCAAATTACTGAAAAAGCCATCTCTCTTACCAGAATTGCACTTCTTCCAGTGCGTCTTCCATGTGGCTACCAAAAGGTTCTCCTAAAACATAATTCTGATCATGTAACTCCTAAGCTTAAATTTTCTAACGGCCCTGGCCAAGTAGCTAAATTTGTTGGAGCGTTGCCCCAATATGCCAAGGTTCTGGGTTTGAGCCCTAGTCAGGGCACATGCAGGGATCAACCAACAAATGCATAAATAAGTGGAACAACAAATCATTGTTTCTCTTTCTCTCCCTTCCTCTCCCTTTCTCTAAAATAAAATTAAAAAAATTCCAATGATTCCTCATAGCCTCCTCCAGACTCCTTAGCAAACCATGCAAGTCTGAGTCCCTTTGGTTTTCTAGCCTAATTTTCCATTGCTCACTGTAATCACGGAATCACTTAGCTTTCTCTGTCCCTAGGTGTTAACTATTACTTCCTGGAATGCCCTTTCCCACATTCTTTTGGGTAATTCCTGTACTTTCTTTGGCATTCTGCTTAGGCATCTCCACTTCCAGGGGTGACTTCCTTGACCTCCCACCTCTTGTCTGGCTTAGGTGCCCCTTCTTTACTTTCCCATAGCGTCTTGTGTGTATCTCTTTTATGACATTTTCTATATCCTAAAACACAATCATAGCTAACATTGTGAGTATTTACCATGTGCCAGGTTACTGAGCATTTACTATGTGCCAAGCGTGGAATAGTATTAAGAGGTTCTTCCTTGTGCAAGTTTCAGCTGGTTCTAATCACAGAATTAGAGATAATTTCTTATCACCCCAGAGTGATATTTGAAGACAGCTATCTTACATCAAGGGTCCCCAACCCCCAGGGCTTCAGCCTGGTACCAGTCTGTGGCCTGTTAGGAGCTGGCCAGATAGAAGGAGGCGAGCCATGTGCAAGTGAGGGAGGCTTTGCTGGCAATACCACCTGAGCGCTGCCTCCTGTCTCCCTCTCCGCCACCCCCCCCCCCCCCACCACCCACTAATGGAAAAATTGTCTTCCATGAAACTGGTCCCTGGTACCAAAAAGGTTGGGGGCTGCTGTCTTATATCATCTGTTTCAGGCTAAGCATGTTTATTTAGTTTGTTTAAATATCATGGATTTCAGGCCCTTTACCTTCCTGACCACTTCCTTCATATCATATTTTGTTAATTTTCTCTCTTAAAATGTATGATTCAGCTTTAGATAACTTTACAATTATCATAAACAGAGGCAGGACTTTGCAGGAGTATAATATCTGTGTGTGGATTGTCACATTTAAGGTATAGGCCTCACTTTTCCAGGTGCGTAAATAGGAGTGGGGGGTGTGTGTGTGTGTTCAGAAATAAATCAGGATTATGGGAATTGACTTACATTTAGCAAGTGACCAAGAGACTCACATAAACACAAGACTGTCAGTTAATGAGTTTGTTAATATTAGTGTGAGTAGAATGGAAACCTGTGTCATTTGGCCAGCACACTGTCACCCCAATAGGACAACCTAGATGGGAAGCCAGTCATTCTATCAGAATGGATAATCATCTCAGTGGGGAGTATCACTCAGCCACAGTAGCCTGAGGGAGCCTCTTTTTCTTGAGGATGCACCTGCCCAGGGCTGCTCTAGGTGTGGTCCGCCTGTTTTCACTTTGGACAGTGTTAGGGTAGTGCAGGCAAAATCTTGCTTGTTAAAGTCCTGCTTCTTCCCCCGCCCCCAGATTAATGTAACACTCTTCTGTTAACACAGTCTTTTTAGCCAGAAGAAACACAGTTAATGAGGTTTCAGTTTTCCTGATTCATATTTTAACCCTGCCTCTCAGAAACTATACCCTAGTCACTTTTGATTGGTCTTGTGTGTTCCCAAATACCTTCAGTCACACATTTTCTTGGAATTACCTATGTTGATAGCTATTTTCTACCATTCCATTTGATTTGTGCTGATATTACTCCCAGAAGGTTAGGATCTTCAAATTATGAGGGCATTTTACTTTGTCATTTTGTACTGACCATAAGGCATTACCAAGTATTGAAAATTTCTACAGGTATGAGCCAATCAGTACAGTGTAGAGTATGACATTCACCTTCCTTGTTCCTGATCTTACTTGTCTATGAACTCAGTGCCCTGGCTAGTGTGGCTCAGTGGATTGAGTGCTGGCCTGTGAGCCAAAAGTTTGCTGGTTCGATTCCCAGTCAGGGCTCATGCCTGGGTTGTGGGCCAGGTCCCTGGTTGGGGGTGTGCGAGAGGCAACCTATCAATGTATCTATCGCACATCAATGTTTCTCTCCCTCTATTTCTCTCTAGTAATTAAAATCTTAATTAAATTTAAGAAAGATTAAGATTGAGTAAAGTTTGGGGACAGCCATTTCACACTTCCAATTTGTGTCAAGTTTTATTCAACAGAAATCTGTAGTTCTCTATGTATAAAGTTTATAACAATTTGTACTTAGTATTTGTTTTTTTTTTAATCCAAATGTAATTCTTTACCATTTGCCTATTAAGTTTTATTTGGTAAAGCTAATCTTCTGTTAAAATTGTTTTGAGATCTGACTCTGCTGTCCCACTTTTGATTATTTTCTCCAGGTTCTGATCATCCTCACATTTTGATAAGGATGTTGTCCAAAGTTTTATTGAGTTCATCATAATATAATTTCCTAAGCGCAGTGAATCTTGCAGAATTTATTTATGAGCATTCTGAGTTTTGTTGCTTGATCAGTTATAAATGTCTATTAGCCCATTTTTCTTCATCTTCCTCCCTCCTTCCCCCTCTCACCCAAAAGTATTGGAGAGTGGAACGTATTAAATACTCTTTGAAAGACTCACGTAGATTATTTATCCTGTAGAGATGCCAGATAAAGAAATAAAGTTTCCTGGCGTGAGTGTTCTTCTTGAGCACATACTGATTTTTAATGACTACCCAGCTTTGATCTACTCAAAAACCATCAGCTTTCTTATCTGTTGTAGAAGTTTCCTCAGGCTGGATGATAAGTACAACAGTTGATATTTTGTGATGTCCATGTTCTTTTGTAATGTTCACGTTCCTTCCTTATTTTGAAAGATTAAGTAGCTTGTCTCCTGTATTTCAGCGAAGCTCTCTGGTCCTTCTAATCCATCAAAGAGTACTTCTAGCATTCTGCAAATTTTGTGTGCAGGGTCATGATGTGTGAACTGGTCATTATGTGTGAACTGGTCAGCTGGCCAAGTCAAAGACTGGCAGTGCATTGGGGGCAGCTCTCGATGGCCTCCTGTCTGTTGCACTTCAGTTCTCCTGTCCCAGCACTCCATTTTGGTTTTGGCCTTCATTCTCCCAGGCCGAGAACAGAGGTAGAGTTCGAGTGGTGGGATGCACACTGGACTGAGAGTTCTCCTCTATAATGAAACTACCTCTCAAGGGTATTGTAAAATAGGAATATGTAAACTCTGAAGTGGTATTCAGGGTAGGTATTGATAGATTTAAGCATTCAAAAACATTACACTTAAGGAAGAAAATTCATGAAATCATTGAGTAGTCAGTTTCTGAAGTAGCTCCTAATTTTAGAATGATAATGGGTATGTGTATTTAAAATAGATCCAGAATAAAACAAAGATTTTAATTTTTTTGTTATTTTTTTAATCTTCACCCAAGGATATGTTTACTGTTTTTAGAGAGAGAAGTGATGGGGGGCAAGGGGTGGGGCAGAGAGAGAAATATCAATTGGTTGCCTCTTGTAAGTGCCCTGTGGAGGAATTGAACCCACAACCTAGGTATGTGTCCTGATGGGAAATTAGACCCTCAACCTTTCAGTAAATGGGACGGTGTTCCAACTGAGTCACCTGGCCAGGACTGTAAGATTTTCTGAAAAATATTTATTTACTTTTAGAGAGAGGGGAAGGTGAGGAGAAAGAAAGAGACAGAAACATCAGTGTGTAAGAGATATCCTTCAGTTGTCTCTTACACACACCCCGAACTGGGGAGCCAGTCCATAACCCAGGCATGTGCCCCAACTGGGAATTGAACCAGTGACCCTTCATTCAGCTCACAGGCCAGCACTCAGTCCACTGAGCCACACCAGCTAGGGCCCAGGACTGTAAGATTTCTTTTTAAAGATTTTATTTATTTATTTT